>JAPQRQ010000003.1:10064164-10075029 GCA_037367365.1 Apogon talboti
TACTAAATATGTAACATCAATCAGTGTTGTAAAATAATTCCCCACTTTTATATTGCAGTTATTATTACAGTCGTATTTCTTAAATAGTTTATAAATAAGACAAACAAGCCTTTGCCACATTTTACTTCACTTGTTTTCTAGTTTTACGCATTATCTCCGGATATATTCGTGCGCACAAAGCCCGTGCTCTTTAACACATCCATGCAATTAAATTTAAGGATTATAAACATTCTTATAATGGTTATATGCAAAATATTAAAAATAATGTACTAATGTCTCTATAATCTTGTTGATAGTTGTCTCTAGAGTCTAAGTAGCAGGAGCAAAACTTCACGGATTCTTTCCAGAATTCTCATTCTACCTGCGTTTCATGCAAACATGGTGCAGGGCCACACCTATGTTGATGTCTGGTTACCTTTAGTGGCCTTTGCTGCTGTCTCTTTGTCATGCTCTTCTGTCTCGTCAGCTGAGGAGGCTTCTGCATCCGAGGACTCGCGTGCCTCCTCGGTACCCGGTGTAGCGTGAGACTGTAAGTCTGCGTTTCCCGAGGACACGGGCTCCTCGGTGTCTCTTCCTTCCTGCGCCGTGGCTGGAGCAGATGTCGTGGTTGGTGGCGCGTGGAAGCGAGCAGGAGCAGTGGGGTGTAGGCCAAAATGAGAATGGGAAGGGTTCGGCTGGGGGCCGTTGCTGTTGTAAAGTTTATGAGAATGTGCGTGCGTCTGAGACAAGCGGAAGTAGCCCGGAACAGGCACTGAGCCTCCGCCGCCGCCATCGGTAACTGTACAAGAACTCGACCCAAGGCCGGCTGCACTTAACCTCGAATAAGTCAGATCTTCGGCGGTCGAGGCTTTGGGGCACTTCGGCTGCTCATAGAGGCAGTAGGTGCTTTCTTCCTTAATGTTCTGAGGGAACGAGCAGGGCGCGACCTGGGGACCTACCGGGTGATCTTGGTCCATTCGACATGACCTCTGCGCGTCCATGTACATTTCCATACTGGACAGGTACGCACCTGAAGCAGGCACCATGCTTTGGGGACCAACCTCGCTCCGCTTACCCATACCTGGGAAGTATCCATAGTTGTGTAGTCCGTAAGGCACTTCTGTGGCGGTGCTATGAGGTACGCACACTGCGCTCCCAGTATAGTGACCTCCGCCGCTGTCGGTGCGACCACTGATCAGAGAATCCACTAAAAACGCATTTCCTGACGGGCTGTCCGAACATGACATTATTGTGGTGTATTTTGGCGAAGGGAGAAGATAGCCCTTTCTGGCTGACATTTCTTGTGCAAAACATGCTGGATATGATTAGAGGCACCCCCCCACCCCTCCTCCTCTCTCTCAGTCCGCGAGGACCGTGAAACCAATGGCAGTGCTGGTAGACGGGCAGCCCCTCCCACTCCGAGGCTACGTAGGAGCTGGAGCGGTATCCATCATGGAGCTGAGGCAGAGAAAGGAGACAGCACAGAAATCAGTGTGTTCCTTCACCTCGTCTTAATGCACCACCATTAGCCCGTAGAAGGGGCGAGGTCCAAACACACAAAGTTTCTAAAAATTAGTCAGAATTTTACCGAAATCTGGATTTTCTATACAAGTCTGAGATGCAGATCAAGACTGTGTGAACCATCAGATGATGCACTGATTTTCTTCATGTAAATCAGATGTCAAACAAATCAGAAAGCTTAACAAAAGGTACAATACAGCTGAAGGATCAGGTTTATGAAGTCACAGAGTTCTGACAGCTCTCCCAAAACACTGTATGAAGGACAGTACAAAATGAAACAATACAATCAAAGAAAAAAATGAATTTTCTTGCGTTACAAACACTGATTAAATGAGGTGTAGCCTGAAGGTAGCAATTCAAGTTTAAACTTATAGGGCTGCTGAAACCCACCAACAAACACATAAAATAACAAAGCCATGGGACTTAGCGGTAATAAAGTGTTTTTAACTGTAGGGAGAATTTGCCTTTGGCCAATGACTTGGTAAAAAGCCGTTTATATGGTGCATCCAATAGCCTTAAGACATTCTGAGACCTTACACTCTAAAGGAAAGGTGTTAATGCTCCCTGGAGATAGAGTAAGTAATACCAAACATACACCTATAGTGTTTTTTGATTTAATTTCATTTTGTGTTTTTCGTTAGTTAATTTTATCCTGCGGAATGCCTCCGAAATTGTGCGTAGTTTGCATCATTTGCATCATAAACTGTCAATTAGAAGCCTGGGATATTAAAAAAAATAATAATATCATGGGAGTGTTTTGAACGAAGTAAAATTCAGTAACACTGACAAATATATGACCTACGGTGTCAAATTAATTTATTATAATCTTTATAATTCACTCCAGTAAAGGTCATTTAAGTTACAGTGACACAAAATACTCAGACAAAATGTTTTATTTCATTTTAATTAATGATTTCATTCCTTAAAATGAGAGAACAGTGTATACCACATTTTATTGGTAATAGATGATACTGTAACCTGGAAATAAATCAGACCTCAGGGCATTTTTTAGCACATTAATGATATTTAGAACAATCGCACTTCTAATTTTACACTGTAGTCTAAAAATAAATTAATTTCACCAATGCGTTTTAAAAAATAGGGACTTTAACGCAATATTATATTTAATGTTATCTTCAAATAATTTAATGGATGTAATTTGATGAATATATATCTGAATATTCACCGCGTGCAATATAGTAACACAGTTTAATCTACGGCGCGCGTGTAAATGCATAAACATAACTTTTATTTCTTACGGCGGCATTTTTCTGCATTTCTTATAAACATTAAAATCCAAACTATTTTTACTGTACAGTCTCATTTTTAATTCGACTGCCAAAAGGTGTTTTAAGGGAAAAAGCTGAGTGTTCTACAGCAAACATTCAAGTCATCCTGTCGGTCCAATTTGGGGCAATAAGGGCCACAATAAAACTCTCCTTCCATGTTGTAGTGTCCTTGGCCATGTGCACTCTATTGCTCTCTCCAGGTTGAAGTTAATCTCGGCCAGCTTTGCCATTACCAGGCCCAGGTGGCCGCTAGCCCCCCGGGTTTGGGCACTGAAACGAGGAGATTTTGGGAGAAATTCATAAATTGAGTCCATTTAGGTTTTCAAACACTGTGTCAATGACAGCTCATTTATGCAGACCGACTTAAATCTTTACGCGTGGAAGGTGAACATTTGTCAATCGCTCCTGCTCAAAAGGTACATATTTTAGATGGCTTAAATGAAGGGAAGTTGTTTTTACGTTATTTATGCGAGTATGGATATAGTACAATAACCTGTAAAATGATGGATGAGAGATATATTTACAGAAAGGGACATTTTTTCCTGCTGTGTGAGAGTTTTAAAGACAAAGGCCGTGTGTGTTGGATATTTACGCACTGGGCAAATCCCCCCAAATTATAAAAATAATACCACTACATGCTACTAAATTCAGATAAACTAACAGCTAGTGGTTCAAAGTCTGGGTACTCTTCCCCACAGTGGCCTGTGCCTTATGGGACACATGAGCCAGCAAGGAAACTAAATACATCAATTAATTATGTGTGCCCAGCATTAAATTGTTTTGGCCCGCACACTTCATGGTGTTGTACAGGCATGGGGGCCTATCGATATCTTTGTGTTACAGTTATTAATTGTAGCTATTAAATCTTCATTTTCACAGCTGCCCAGCTATTATATCCTCAAAACAGTTTACTCTGACCACTGGCTTTGATCAGGCCCATATAATCGTGGCCGAAGAGGCCGTTTGAGTCGTATCATGTTCGTCCAGAGTGCAGTTATGAACAATAATGCGGCGTTTTATTACATCCAGCGGAAGCATTTATTTTTCACGAGAGACAAAGGAGAAAGACTAGGTCCGCACGCATCAAGGTCCAGAATAGCAACTCGCCACTTGAACTGACACCGAATAGCCTCAGTGCAGCTCTCTGACTATGACAGGAAGCAAAAAGGGAGACGAGACCGCTGCCCTATCACAATCACATCGACTTTGCTAATAACAGTTTTAATACACTTGGCACGTACAGACAGTAATGTGTTTTGGAAGGGCGTCAGATGTTGTTAGTGGGTTCTTTGAAGAGGAAAAAGGGGAAGAAGACAAAGAAGAGTGAGCAGCTACACAAACCAGCTGCTGTGCGTAAAGCTGAGCTGCATTAGTCTGAGAACCATCTTAAAAAATGAAATCATTAGGTCTGCATCCAGCAACCACTGCTTTCCGTGGTATCATTAAGATAGTAACTGTGTCTATGTTTACTAGTTAAGGCAGAGCTTTCCAAATCCAAAACATTTGTGGCTGAACTGGACGAGATTGCAGATCTCTCCAGGTACAAGCCGGACATGCTGTTCTTCAACCATTAAAAAGCCCCAGCTCAGCAAAATGAATAGCACATGCAGCATGAAGGCTTGGCACAGATGTGTTGCCTTATTAGGGCCCCCTGGAAGACTTTCTCTACCGCACGGCCCACTGTGGACCAGAAAGAAATGTGGAAACTAAACAAAAAACGGTTCTTATCTTAAAGTAGACAGACTCTGATGAAAGAGCAGAGTCCACAGACTGAAAACGCGGCATGGTTGTTCTTGTAGCAGAGCCAACTATGCAAGCTTCAGGCTATGTTGACAACTTTTTACCTGCATGCATTTGAGGTGAGCTTGGAGACGAAAAGATCCACGGCCGTGACATTGGTCCCAATAGCGCCGCCCGGTGGTGGAGTAAAGTCTAAATCCAGAGTCCAACCTTTGTCACCAAATCGAGGTGGGCAAACCACGAAGGGAAAAACCTCTCAAATACAGTCGATGCAGCCAACAAGCAGAGGCTTTTCCTATATGTCCTCTCTCTGTCGTTGCTCTCGCCTCCTTGGTAACAGTTAATAACCTTGGGTCTCAGACGGTTTATTGCACTGCACTCCAATTGTACAAATGCTCCAGACTCTCAGACAGCTTTTATGGCTGCGTTGCTGCGGCAACGGGGAGGATGTCCCGTAATTAGGGACGGAATTCCTGCGCGCAGTAAAGGATGCGCAACGCAAGGCCGGACTAAGGCAGAGAGAGGCAACCATAAACTTCAGCCTCTCTCCTGCGTTTATGGCCCTTTTGACTGTCATATATGAACGCCAATGCGCTGCGGCTAGCTCCCATAAACACAGTGATAACAGCAGCAAATATGGCGACCCTCGCCAAAGGAGAATGCTGTTGGAACAGTGTTTCCAAACCCAATCAGTGAAATGACAGCTTGCACAGCAATACGCACAGGCTGTCGACAAAGTAAGAGAGAGAAAAACGAGAGACAGTAAAAGAAAACAAAGTGTACATGTTGAAATGCTGGAGGTTTCTTCACAGTAAATATTATGGGGATAGATAAAGGTGGACTCATAAGATATCAGCTCAATAACAAAGAGTCTGTACATGGAATACAGAGTTGTAAAGCAGCTTATATGGCTCAGAATACTGTGGAACATTTTTCAGAAATACTTTAAACAACACGAAAAGAGAGCATGAGGACGAGAAGTTCTTTTTTGTTAGATTAAATCAAATTATATTATATCTGTCTAAGTTTATAAACACTTATTATCATATTTGACAAGTTTGTTAGTTAAATTTTACTGCCCTATATTATTAAAAATAAATACAACATGTGCATTTAATTTTGCCTGAGTTTGTGAGTACGTGCGTCTATTTGGCTGTACAGTTCATAATTTCCACGTGCGCTCTGAAAATCTACTGGTCTTCAATATTTTTTCCTTGTTTACTAAATATCCTGGCACCTAATTGCGACAGTTCTCCTTTAAGAGTGACTTTCGTGTGTTTTTCTTGCGTGCGTAAAAAGCTTCATATGTGCGCATGTTTATTTCTATGTTTAAAAGACAAACATATGGTAAAATAAGACAATAACCAGGCACAAATGGATTTTTTCAATTATCTTTTTCATGTGTTTTATTTGGAAATATAGTATAATACACAATAATTTGGGCATAACAAGCAATTGATTCAATGCGATGACCCTGACCAGCCTTGCCCTGGCAGCATGGTTGAAAATGTAGCTTTTATATTGTTCAGACTGCAAGTACCAAAGGATCATGAGTCATGAAAAAAATATTTTCTTATGCATATCAATATGAGACCGAAGAGGCCCGTTGCATATACCTGTGAGAATATGTTGGGCATGTACCTCAGTGCAACTCCACACGGATCCAGTGGACAAGCTTATCTCTCTGGTTTGGCCTGCATTATCAATATTCTTGTGATAGTCTTTTAAAAAAATCAAAACGACAACATGAATTGGGTATTATACGCAAAACTCCTTTTGAGGTCAACTCAGACTGAACATGGAATTCCATTGGCCTGTCTGTAATCATGGACTTCGACTTGGTTAGCCGTGGCATTAAAGGAGAGTAAACGAGTGGCTACAAAATAAATAAGCACACACAACAGAAACACGTTACATTCTCATCCTTTCGGACTCATTATTTGGTCACACCAAAGTTCGTATAGATTTAGTTTTGTCACATATTTTCCATCATCCTAAATTCACCACGTTTTTATCACTTTTCCGATTTTCAAACAGAAAAATGAAAATAATCTTTTGATTACAAAATACACTGGTTCAGTCAGTTAATGACTGCTGATTCTGTCCGCGTGAAAACAAAATAAAACAAGGCGTCTGTGAGTCACAATAATATTAACACAGGCCTCCGCAAGCACAGTCTGGGCGAGGACAACAACCATTTCTACATTTTCCAAACAGAGTTTGAAGAGCAAAATTGAAGTCCACAAACTGTCTTAATTCATGCTCACTCTTCAGTTGATTCAGATCACAGGATACTGATGTCCTCGAACTTGAAATTAACCATTGAGCAGTGTTGTTGCACTGTCTCGGCCATTGTGGTACACAATGTACACTGGAGAGTCACAGCCGGAGAATCAGTCTGTAAACGCAGTCAGTCCCACAGCACAGGACTGGAGGAGCTGTGTTCAACCCTAAAGCAGAGGATTAGATGTGTAATATTGTAATCTATCTCTGTTCAGTTTCTTCTCCTTCATGCGACGATTCTGAAACCAAATCTTCACTTGTCGGTCGGTGAGGTTGAGCATCCGAGACAGTTGCAGGCGCTTCTCTTTGTTAATATACACACTGAAAAAAAATTCCCTTTCAAGTTCTCTGATCTGATATTTAGAATAAGGGCACCTTTTCTTGCGGGTCCTCTGTCCACCTGGAGGTAAAACACAAAGTATAGTGGTTAAAAGAAAATATGAGCATTTCAAATGATCCATGACTATGTTATAAAAAGATTTACACGGTCTAGGTGTTACCCAGATTACGCATGAACGGATTTCCTCCACATAAAACATTAATAACATATTTCCCATTTGTACATTTCAAGTGTCATACATTGCGATATTAAATTACACTGAAAAGATTAGCAAACCATTCGCTGCTGAGTCTCTAGACAATACACTTGGGCTTTGACCTTTACAAGCAAAAGAAAACAGTACGTTTGTATTCGAATGGAATCAACCACGGGTTAAATAAAGACCAGAAAACACTGCATTGAACAATTTCGAGGAAAATAGTGTCCATATAGAACACATTAAAGTAAAACGTATAAGTGGAAAAACAGTCCATGATAGCTTTAACACAAGAGCTTGTGTGTGCAAAACCTTAAGGCACCACCCTCATTACATGCAAGTGTTCCTTTAACGCTAAGAAACCATGAAACAAGCGCTTTTATAAAATATGGAATTAACGCAGGACTATGGGAATTCACATTCATAGGAAGAGTGCTTTTTGGAAACGTCAGGTAGAGTTATAGAAAAATGACTGGCCTGATGTCTTTCACGGCCAATTTCAATTCCAAACACGTGATCCTGCAGTTTATAACAAAGTTTTGTTGGGGGTGGGGGGGTCTACAGGCCCTCTATAAACCTTATATGCTTATAAAACAGCATATAAAATTTTTAACAGCAGCGCGCAAGATTGCAAACTTTCTCTCATAACCGAGGCGCTGACTTTAATACATACTGCTGCTGCTGGATTTCTCCTCATTGTTGCCGGAAGATAACTCCGGGCTGCTCGTCTCATCCCGCGGATCCTTCGCCTCGGTGTCACGGCACGACGCTGCGTCCTCCGGCGCGGAGCTGGGCTGCTTATTCGCCGTTTTGTCCCCTGAGTAGCCGTTCGCGGAGGAGCTCTCCGACGCGTTTCCGTACGCCGTCTCGTAAAACTGGTCGAAGGCTTGTGGCAGCACGCCATTCCTGCCCACGTTCCCGTAGAAATTGGAGGCAGCGGAGCCGGCGCTTGTGTGGTGGTGATGGTGGTGGTGGTAAGCGGCGGCGGCTGCTGCTGGACTGTTTTTACCGAACATGTCCCCTACCACAGCCGTTTGCGCCGACAGACAGTCCCGGTGCACCATGTCCTCTGCGCTGGGGTAACACTGGGGCAAGTTCCCCCGGTGCGGCCATTTACCGGACGCGTCAATGGCTGCATAGTCCCTGAACGTCACCTCTCTGACGGGTTGGACCTGCGGCAGGTTAGAGGAGTAGGAGTATGTCATGGGGCGGGTGGACGGGGTCTGGGATAAAAACGAGGGAAGACCGGAGAAATCAGCCCCCGCCGAGACGTAATAAGTGCAACTGGGTAAATACATGTTCGATCCGACGGGGACCCTTTCGTCAAAATCCATCATCGTAGTTCACCCTCTACTATAACTCTATGTTGGGGTTTGATTCGTCTATAACCGCCCTGAACATGGCTCTGAAGCGCCGTGCCTCTTGCCTCTTTGAAGCAGGTTCGCTAAGCAGAAATTTGGAGACGTAAGCTGACGTGGAGAGCCATCTCCATCCACTCCACGGAGGCGGAGGTCACGTGACCACGCGGCAGAAATTGACAGATTTTCAGGGCGTGTGTATGTGTGCGTGCTTGCGTGCGAGTGTGAGAGTGAGAGAGCGAGAGCAGGAAAGAGAAGTGTGTGTGAGAGTGCAAAAGACATGACTGCTGTGTGTCCTAAAGCTTGACATTGGTGCTTTATCGCCATGTCGGCCTAAAATGAATTCCTTTACATGTAAACCAGTCCGTGGACAGAAAACTGGGATTGGATGCGGGTTGTCAAAAAGGAAAAGACGCACGAGACAAAATATCAGCATAAAGTTGACAGAGTTTTATTTGTAATTTTACTCTCAAACTGTTTTGGAAAGAAATGTTTTTACCTCAGATGTTTTAACTGATGTACCTGATCCACTATAATAAATGTGACACGCAAACTGAAATATTAAGAAAAGCAGCATTGAAATGAACTTGTAACACATTAGTCCTGGACTAGAGGAAGGTGAACCCAGTTTATCTGCAAGTCTGCTTTTAGAAATGTCTTAGTCATCATCATTTGGTGGTTTACAACATAGCATTTGGCTCTGTGGGCATTTGGTTATCAGGGTCATGTTCAAAGTAGCGGCTAATGTTTCAACAAACTACAATCGTCTTAGTACCAGTATGACAAGTATAACCAGTAAAACAAGTTAGCTTAAAATGAATGGTCACTAGAAGCCAAATTTAACTTTAAGCCTCCGGGCAATTACGATATAATATAGACAAGAAATCTCGAAACAATAGCCAGTGTTTTTATATATTTTAGTGTCATCTTTTTCATAGATTTTCTTTTGTATTGTAGTATTTAGTTTAAGCCACAAAACAGATGATTCACTTTTAAAAATCACAGAATGCTCATTATGGAAAGTGCGCAAAAACTATCTGGGGAAGTCTGTGAGCCATAATCGTTAAAACAGCCTCAATAGTCAAAATGTTAGAGGACCTGTAGAATAATAAACGTGTCTTTTTTAAAGAGTAGTTGTCTCAGTCCACTGTTTTTGTTCATATTAATATTTAATGGGCCCTACTAACAGCTTCAAAACTCTTAGCATTCAAGGCCGCTCCATTTTTACGCACAGCTCTCTCTTCGCGTTTTAGTTCAAATATTTATCCAAATGCGCGCTGTTCGGTCAGAAGACAGTTTCCAGAAATTTGCTAAACACGTTAATGTTTTAATGAATAAATATTTCTATTATGTCTTCTTTTTTTCCCCTCTATATTCCAATGTGGCATATAAATGCACATTTGCGTATATTCCATCAATATACACATAAAAAAGGGAAATGTGCTGTATCTTCTTGGATAAAGTTAAGTAGGATTTTATTCTATCCACAGCCGTATTTCATAGTTCTCGAAAATACAGACACGGCCTCGTTTCGACAGCTCTGTATAAAATATTACTCTGGATATAAAATGCAGATTATTTGGATTGGAGCTTTGCATAGGAGATAAAGCAAATTGGGAAAACCAACATTCGGTACGTTTTGAAAGGCAGGGATTTCTGCTGTTTGATTTGATAAACATGTCACAGTGCACATTCTCTGGCTCTCAGCTCAGAGGCCACCGTGGAGCTTGTTTTGAAGGGGCTGCAACTTGACTCTAATGTGCTGTGAATGAGAGACCTGAGCTAGGATTAAGACCGCTGCGGCTGGCCTGGCCCCCACAGCCCGACACACACTTGGGGATACAAGGGGCGTCTGATGGCACATGTGAAATATAACCTTAAAATATCACATACACTAAGACGGTGCAAGTACCAAGTGGTCCTTTGTGACTGCATCAAAACAAGGAAAAAAAATTCTCCCTAAGCTATCCTGCTTTCTTGCAAGTCATTTTATTTGGTCAAATTGCAGGGACACAAACAAGTCCTGTCTTTGTGACCATACGCTCCGCCTCTCAGTCAATCCAGACAAATTCTACGAGTTGTGCTGAAGCTTTTAAGCTGTAATTGAGCACAGGATGCCCAGGAAAACCAAAGCCAGCTCTGCACAGACTTGCGTTTTT
>JAPQRQ010000003.1:10075129-10090979 GCA_037367365.1 Apogon talboti
GCTGAAGCTTTTAAGCTGTAATTGAGCACAGGATGCCCAGGAAAACCAAAGCCAGCTCTGCACAGACTTGCGTTTTTATAGCTGCCATAGTATTCTGGTGAGCTTTTTTCTCCTCGGCCAGACAGACACCACAAAACTGGCCATGCGTGATAGGAAGTCGCCACCTACATGGAGTCAAAGTCAGCAGCTGAGGATTTTCAACGACACTGAGACATGCCATGTCTTTATACAATTCAGGTAAGATTATTACTTACATTAAATAAGAGTATTTGGAATCCGATAACTCAAAATCTCTTGCAAATTGGTAAATTAAAAAAATAAACATTAATTAAATTGAGGAAATCAAAACAAATGTCATCCTGTTTGATATAAAACGTGCTCTATATTAGAGTAAGTAGGTCTGATCATTCTGCTTGTGCTGTTTTGGTGATTAATACTTCTGTCTGGCCCTGCGTAAAAACCTCTCAAAGCCAAAGCTTTGTCTGTACGGTCGACTTCAAGTTCGGGGGAGGGAGAGGGTTCTTCACAGAGAGCAAAGGGCCCACCGTGCCCCGGATGGAGTTCCTCTAATTGCTTTTGCATTAACGCTGGCTTTAGGTTACATGCTTGGTCGATAACATAAGCCTGCAACTGTAAGAAATAACAATGTGAAATGAACTTCACCTTCACATTACACTGGAGGCCTTTAACATGTCTTATGCTATTTGGAATATAGGTGAAAATCAGTTATATAGTGTTAATGGCAAACAATATGCTGATCGACAGTTTTAATGAAACACCCTTGAGTTGATTCTGAATGTTTTTTGCAAAGAATTTATTTTTTATATCATATTTGGACCAAAGGAAACATCTTACTTCGTTACCGTGAGTTTCACTGGTTAACAGCTACTATCTGTCACCAGTAAACGCAGACAGGGGATAAGTATTTACACAGGGACACTATTGCCTTTAAATGCTAAAACTAATTCCTGATCTGCTTTCCCTGTGAATCCAGATAAACACCCATTGAAATAAATCCACCAGCTGCTTCAAACGACCATTTCAGTGACTAAACAAAGCTTATTTTACTTTTACTTGAGAGTTACTTTCTATTCCCGAATGCTAAAACGCTCTGGTTTTGTCAGGCGACGTACAGATTGCCCAATCCGTGCGCCATAAAACCTTGTTAGACAACAAGTAAACAATTACGTGTTGGGGGGGGACTAAAAAGTATAGTTTAACGCCACGTCAGGTAGGCCTAAAGGCTGTAAAGCAGACTAAATAGACGCATTTAGTGTCTTGCAAAGCAACCTCCTGTAGTGTAAGTGTATGGGTGAAATAAAAAGCCAGAGCTTTAGTACAGGGTGTGTTTTGTTGTTTTGTCATTTTATGGTAGAAAACTGGGCAGCACACCTGCACTTCCCTGCATCTGTTGACCTGATTCTTCATCTGAAAATAAGACACTTTGTTAAATAGTGTTTGGTAAGGAGGAGGCCGAATATAACAAAAGGGGCGGGCTTTTATACAAAAAAGAAGAAAAATAAATGATCTATTAAATATATGTGTCATTTTTTGTAAGTCTGTGTGCTTTTGGAGATAATAAATAACATGTACTGATTGTTTTACGCACAGACATGAGTGGACGCACTAGACAAAACACAGAGGATGATGATGAATACAGATAAAAGCAAACTACTTAATCAAATAATCATAAAATAAAAGTTTCGTGTGTTTATTTGAGGTATTTTCTGTATAATCCAATATTTATTAGATAAAGTTTTTGAACTTGAATGGTCCTCGTAGTCTTGGCTCAGGCGTTATCATGTTGCTACAATGATATGAGCTTGGAGTTGGGGAGGTGGGGGTGGGGGGTGGATTATAAAACTATTTGACTGAAAAGGAAAACAGCCAGACTTCTCTCTTAGTTGTATATAAATGACCAATAAGGAATATATCTTTAAACGTGAACCTTATCCCACGGACAACTGTTGATTTATCCACAGGTGACAGAAATGTGGGCCGACAGCGATGGCGACGACAGACGGACCAGGCGGACCACACAGGGGCCACGCGGGGAAACTGACCAACTCCACGGTCAATGGGAGTAGCCTTGACAAACCAGAGGAGACGCACAATACTGGATTAGTCTGCAGAGAAGATCCTGGAAACAAAGCAGTATATGAGGAGCGGTGCACAACAAAAGGACCAAATAGACTCATGAAATGTTACCGAAATCATACAGAACGGAAAAGACTGATTATTATTATTATTATTAACTCCAGGAATAAATCAAAGGAAATAAAACAAAACAGGACGCCAGATTATCCTCGGGGATTATGGGATTTAAAAGTACATATTCAGTAAAGAAGGATGTGAATTTACACTTTTATATCAGACTGTGTCCTGATGCGCAAAAATAATTTGGAATTTGTTTAATAAAGAATAGGATTGAGCCTGATAAATAGCGCACATTCCATTAGTTAAATGTGTTTTACATCTGTTTGTTCATTGTCACGTTTAAGCGAAAGTCCCTTCTTTAGCTTTAATATAATTTAACATAATTTGATATTTATATGTGATCGAGAGACATTACTTTATTTTATTTTATTTTTTTATTCGTAAAGCAGAAATACAAACCAACCAGTCCGTGTGGTCTATTTAGATTGGCAAATTAGCAAATAGCAGTGCGTTTTAACAATTCGCTGAAACAGTTTTTCTGACATTTACGTTAAAATAAATGGGAAATAAGTCTGCGTCGTGAAATATTTTTAGATTCAGTCGACATTAAAATGAAAAAAAAATGGACCAATTTCCCTTAATTTGGTTTTATGAGTACGCGTGCCTTAATTTAAGATTAAAAGTTATATAAATGTGCCTATAAATTGTGGTTCAAGTCGCGCATTTCTTCCTCGGTACAGAACATCAGACGGAGGGCCATCCAGTCCTATTACTCACGAAAAAAAACCTATATAGTTTATGAAGTGGCAGAAAATGCAAGACTTAAAACACTAATAACACTAATATGCATTCAAACACTAATATTAATTGTGCTTATTCTTGATCTAGAACGATTCTGAGTTTGATTTTCCAGTGAAATTACTTTTTCAGTCGATCATATTTTCAACGCCTCGTATCCTTTTTTGTTCCAACCCTACATTTGCTACATATACTTGTGTTATATAGGCTGCATCTCCTTCAAGTTTAAGTTTATTCTATTATAACTTTGTATTAAAATGTTACTGTTAAAATGTAGAATTCCAAGGAAATCGACCTGTGCGTAATGGCAAAACAAACCCGAGCTCTGTGTATTACGCGGCGCCAAATTCCCTCTTTTAAAACAAACTCAATGTATACACCCCGAGCACAATAAATATTTAGGCATTTATATTTCAAAACAAATGAGATGATGTATGAGGGGGACAGCAAAACACCATGTGTGAGAATAAGGCGCCGACTGGGACATGGAGGAGGCTTTCACATAATCTCGGTCAAGTGCTTCTATTTGACCGCTGTCACGGTCTTGGATAAGCTTATGTCTGCTGAGGTATTTGCGAGATTATCTCCTAAACTCTGCTTCCAAGCTTGACCAGACCTATATTGTTGAGCTTGAGTGAAGGTTGCAGGCCTCGACTCTGTTACGCATGGTGATATCGAAGGTCAATGTAAAGAGCATTGTGTTGGCCCCCTGTCTGTGTGCGGTCAGTGTCTACTGTCAGGGCCAGAGACGCACAGGGCTGTTGGCTGGATATATGCTCTATCATAGCAGCGCACTGAACCGATAACCTCATAGAACCCTGGCTGTCATCTGTTTATTCGACAATACTGCGTTTGTTCCATGACAATAGAGCTTACTATCTGTGATAACTGCTCATAAACGCAGCCTGTTGAAGTCATTTAGATAGAACACAATAATAACTAGGCTAAATAACTGTATTTTAATGTCGATTTTAATAATGAGCTGAAATAAAATAGATGTGATTCGAAAATGAAAATGTCTAACATTAATGTTTGTTTTAACCGCACCTACAGAGGCCTATTTAAAATAATTCCAATCCTACATCACTTGTTGTTTGCTAAATATAAAACGATGCTTAGAATTCCACGTAGACCTATACCTTTATGCTTTAAATACGTTTATTGAACCTTTGCAGTGCAGTAAAATTAACTGCAATTCCTTGTTTGGCCTGACTGTGGCAGCATAACTCAATTCTTGTACAGTGATCGGTGGGTTGTCCCATCAAAGAGCGACAGATAGGGGGAGCATTGCGCCTCGGGCCGGCTCTTTAGCACAGGTTTTGGAGGCGGAACTTGAAGGCTTGTTTTGGTTTTTATTGAGCCAATCAGGCGTTGCGTTGCTCCCTCACAGCCAATAGTCTCTGGGTTTAATGACGTCACCGCAGAACCTTCCGCTCCCATTCGTCTCCCGTGATGTTTGGACTCCAGGATGTTCCTGAACAGTCACACATCGGTTTTTTTTCTCCCATCTTTGAGCATATTATGGAAGACGTTCGTGCGTGCACTGTCGTGCTTACGTCAGAGAACGTGGGAACATGGCTACGCTGCATTCCGTGCGGGCAGACTGAGGCTACTGTCTCCCATTTCTCTTTCCCTGCGGCATGTCATAAGTAGGCTAAACGTTAGAAGGGCTGCTCTGTTTACTTAGAGGAGGATTGTAGGAGACAAAACGCACAGTTTGTTTATGTGTAAACAAAATCCAATGTCAGATTATGTTTATAAAATAAAAAAAACAACATCTCTTATTGATAAATCATTAAACGTTAAAATGGAAAAAACCACACTGCTACTACTTACACAGCACGGTTGGCTTTTGATGCATTATTTTTACTGCACTTATAGGTCTAATGCTTACGGTTTACAATGTTTCTGGTATTATACAAAACAAGAAAAACAAGAAAAAGGAATGGGACAAACTAAAGCACAGGTGGGAAAGCTGGAGGGTCTGTAACTCCAGAAGGAGGGATTTGGTTTCGTGCCTGACATTTGACAGCCAGTAACATTGAATCATATTTCATATGAAGCCAAACCAAGCACTGAATTGATGGTTTTTGGCTGTGGCTGCAGTTACAAGTACACACAGACACAGTCACTCAAAAGGAAAGTATTATGATCCTCTGTATTTGTTAACACTTTAACAGTGGGTCAAATCGAACAATGGTAGCATCAATCAGGTATTTTCTGCGTAGAAATTACTTCCTGGTTCACATATTTTTACACAGACCTATGTTTCGAGGAATCAAAACCATTCCGTTAAAATATAATAATCCTCATAAGAATATAGCTTTCTTTCACAAGTATTTACTTAACAAAAACGCAAATTCAGCTCATATAGGCAAAAATATTTCCTCGCATGGCTGAATTATTATTATTATTATTATTGTTATTATTATTATTATTATTATTATTATTATTGGTGCGCTTGCAGAATTTCCGGCATTTGTTTCATACTTCTGATAAATCCATGATTTAAAATCTACAAAATGTAAAATAGGCTATATCCGATAACAGCAAAAGGGGAAAGTCAATTTCCGAAATCCATTTTAAAAATAGAAAGTGGAGATAACATAAATGAATCTGTTTGACTGTTAAATAAATACAATTATTTGTATTTGATATAAAAAAAAATATGGAGGGGCCTAAAATTGACCTTTTCACCTTATTTTATTTTATTTTATTTTTAAATCTATCACATCGTAGCCTATATCATGTCTCATCTCCGTAAATGTCTGAACAATTGCGTTATATTTTATTTTTCTTTAGCGTCTTTGACAAGAACTTGACGAGAACTGAGAATCCATCTGTACTTTAACCGGATTTATGAACAAAACACATTTACTGAGCACAGACTATATTTGTAGAAGAAACAACATTCTTCATCTCAGTATATTTAAAGAATAAACGCTCATTTTATTCTGTGAACATCGCCGTCCTGTCACTGCTAGTCACACAAAGGGCAGAGCATTACGCGTTATTTAAATGTTTATTAATCCTACATTTCCCTATGTTTACTCAAGATTACTATGACTCAAAGACAGTATATTTACAAGTACATGGTCAGTTATCATTAGTAGTAGTATTATTACATGTGTTGTTGCAGTTTCTGGTTGCAGAGGCCAGCGGTTTGTAAGCGAATAGATTTTCCCTGATGACCTTAACGCGCACAAGCGGTAAAAAATAAGATAACAGGTCTCAGCGTAGCAGGAGATAAGATAGTTTAGTAGTAGAAGATTCAGATTAGTGGTAGATAAGGCATTTTAGCAGTAGAGGTTTCAGATTAGCAGTAGATAAGAAAGTTTGGATAGTTTAAGCCCTTTTATTATTCAGTCTCGTTGAGAAATTGGCTCTTACGCTCAGTTAATATTATCAGTATTATTATCATTACTATTAACGATTGTAATTGTTATTATATAATTATTTGCAGTAGTAGTTTCAGTGCTGGTGGTGTATTTGGTTGTAGGCCTTACAATCCGTATGGGGTGTTTTATCCATTCATAATGCGCTTGAGTTTGTCACTAAGTCGTCGCTAGATGGCAATGTCTGCTCACGTTTCAACACAGTCCATGTTCCACTGACTCCTTAAAGCCTCAACCAGAGCAAAATTACGCACAGAAGTTAACATTTGCATTACAAAACGTTTCATTTGCGTACTGTATTTATGTGTCAAATAAGGTAAAAAAAAAAACAAACAAAAAAACTCTTCTCTGTGTAGATGTAACACACACACAGTGTTTACCTGATATAAATATTTTAGGATTTTCACTTTGGAGACTAACTGAAATGTTTCTTACAAAACACATATACGCTGGATGAACGAATGCTAAATGGAACTGTCTATTTTAATGGTGTCATACGATGAAACCGGTCAATTTCCACCATAACTTTGGGTAAAATTCAACCATATTTTATTGGGACGGACTTTAACACCGACATATTTGACTCACACACAAATAACCTGAATATCATGCCGGAATTGACTTTATATACAACCACATGAATACGCACACATTATAAAAGCTATGATTGATATGAACACATATCCCGGACGATTATCTAAAGCGTTATAATAAGAATTGCACCATGGATTGGATATGAATGAGAGCACGGATTTATATGATAAGACTAAACTTCATACAAGCTAAGCATGTGAATACGTTTCAAAGGAAAGCCAGGAGAGATTAATATTTAACAGTCCCAAGGTCCAAATCCGGAATACCGTCATTTCCTGTGGATCCTGTGCATTTATCACTCTCGTTAAACTTGCAGATAAAGGTGTAGTTCGGTGGCGCACACCTTTCTGAGAGTGGGGTCAGTTTTCCTGCCTTAAGAGTGAACATGCCAAGAAAAAAAAGTCACACATACTGCAGGTATAGATACATATACCCCCTTATTTCCCACCTGTCTCCTTAAACAACATTTAACAACATTTAGGGGGTGGGGAGGGATGGAGTGTCTTCAGGGAAAGGCCTGACTTCAGTTCCAAAAACTCCAGGAAAACATTTGGCAACATTTAAATGAATCATATTCAGTCAGAAAGGAGCTTTTGATGTTCCAATCCATTAGTCCGAACGTGTGTGTATGTAGGAGTGTGTGTGAGTGTGTGTTAATGTGTGTGTGGGCCAAGTAGTTTATTTCCCACAGATATTGTCCGTAATTTAAAAAAAAAAAGAAACAAAAATTGTAAATAAAAAAAACTAGCTGATGGTTTTCAATTTGTTGACAATTTTCTTCTCCTTTACGCGTCTGTTTTGAAACCATATCGTGACCTGCCTCTCAGACAGGTTCGTCTGGGCCGATATCCTCCTCCTTTTGTCCTTCGTTATAAATTTATTGGCGGCGTACTCGCGCTCGAGTTCCTTCAGTTGCACCTTAGTGTATGGCACGCGCTTCTTTCTTCCACGCCGATAAGAGCTGGAGTCTCCTCCGACGTGAGACACTGCGTCTGTGGAAAGACACGCAAGAAGCTGTCACAACCGCTTCTCAACAAGTGGACAAGTCTTTAATAAAGGGACATTTATATTTTTCTATTAACACATTGAATTCTACTTCTGACTGTGATAAATCCACTTCATATAAAATCTTTTTTTTTCTGTTTGTTAAGTCATTGTCTTAAACTTGTAAATAAATTAACATAATAATAATAACAATGATAATACTGCTGTTATTACTGTAGCGTCATTTTTATAAAATGTCCTAGTCCATTGGAATATAATCTTTTATTGTTACTGTCACTTTACGAAAACTTACATTTTAAAGCTCAACCTGTTGAAACAATTAAAATTATCCCCACATCATGCTGTTATGTTTGCATCTCAACTGAGCAGCTGACGTTTCCTACTCTTCCACTCCGCACTGTGTGTTCTGTTTCCTGCGTAAAAACGCACTAACGTGCCAGACTGACTATCCTGTTAAAGACTGGACCCTAAAGCCTACCAGGTATGGGCTTCCACATGTGTCCGGGCTGGGGCTGCTCCTTGGCGCAGTAAACCTGGCCGTTCCATCCGTTAGCGAGAGTCCACGGTTGGTAGCTCTCCATAGGCAGCAGGGAGTCGTGTCTGGCCTCAGACGGTGCACTGATAGTAGGCACCACCGGAACGTCCAGGTAACTGGGAACAGGTTGATATGGGCCCGAAGGGTAAGTGGGATAGAAAGCGAATTCCTTTGCCCGAGAGGTGAAGTCGTCGCCCGAGGCGGAGGAGTCCATGTATTTCTCTCCATACGCGGAGGGGGGCTGCGCTCCGCAAGACTTTATGCTGCTGTGATGCGACATTCTGCACGGGTAATAACTGCTACCGAAGTACCCATATGGCAAGGACGCACTGGATGAATTCTGAGCCGCAGAGCAAGGGCTGCACTGTTTCACTGGCTCGCCCATACCGGAGGTGGGCACATCGCTGGATGAATACGCCGTGCTTGGTGCCAGGGACGCGGGGTGCGCCATCAGATTCCTGCACTGATTCGCAGCAAAGTTGCCACCAGCAAAACCCTCCATGTTCTTGCTCACTTCATCGGAACCTCCGCCGTTATCGTAGAGGAACATCACCGACGGGTCGACCCAGCGAGGACGGAGGAGCAGTGACGTTGTCATAGCACGGCATCCAACATTGAAGCTTCTGGCTCTTTTTTAAAAAGCCCAGAGACTGAAAAAAGGAGATACTGGTTCCCAGAGAGTAAAGCCACTCTGACGTGCGCAAGAGCGCTGAGGGTGAGCTGTCATTGGCTCAGCTCCTGTCACGTGGCCGGGCTATGCAAAGAGGACGGTAAACAGTACATATAATTAAATGGAGAAAAATGCGGCGAAGTAAGGTGACCGTACCTATCCACGGGTTTACCTTGTGTCTTGTCATTAAACTAGAATCATTTTCAAGACTAATAAAATAAGTTTGACGCATATTGGAATCTCTTATTTTGTATAAGGTTCATTTACAGAAGATCTACAATTGGTTGAAATAAAATACTTGATTTTCAAGCATCTCGTTGTGTTTAAAATGCAGAAAGGGTCGATTATTCGAATATGATCAATAGATTCGAACATTCATATGACTCATGCGTCTGCTCATGACTAATACACAAACCATATGGCCTTACACAAGCACAAGGACACGCATTTGTCCACGGCGCACGTGGAATTAGATGTTAGTACACATCCACGGAGATTCACATTAATTATAAGTGTATTACATGAGTGGGACTAGTTCTTACATTGCTGAAAAAGTAGGATCCACGAACAATGAAACATGCTTTCGTCTGTCGCCTGCTGAGGCGTAGATGCTGTGAAGGGGTGTTATAATTGCCCGTGCTCTGAATAAACAGCGCTTTCAGTATGGCTTAGAAAAATATTGAAGAAAAGTGCGATGAAGGACATATTTATCTTAAATGCATTTATGCGTGTAGGAGTTATAGATTCATAATCATGGAAAGGGGCCTTCCTAAAACCGGGCCTACTGTGGGGAGTTTCGGTTAAAAATAATGGAAATCTGATATGGTGCTTAAAATTAATCTTTAAGACACTAGACTTGAGACATATTTACTATATGCAAAGAGAGAAAAGAGCTCTTGAGCTGGGAGTGGGTGCTTGTTTTTACATAGGCGGTAGACGCGGCTGGAGGCCAAGGTCAAGTTGAAAGTTGCTGTCTAGCCATCCAGCCTGTCGGGCTATTCAGTCTTTGAAGGAACCGTCTGAGCTCTTGAAAAGAGCGGAAGAGGGGTGAGAATTCCTGTCCCAATGAAAGCTATTGGAGGACATTAACTTTTACTATCATTTTGTTTTCTCCACCTTTATTCTCACGAACTAGTCTGCGCCCGCTGTACTTGGGTGGTGCGTAGTATCCCTGCGCTGGAAATGCATGAGGAATGTTGTTGTTTTTTATTTGCAGATCTTTCGGAGGTGTTTTTTGGCAAATACGTGTTAAAATGATGTGAACTCTGGAAAAGAGGGGACTGGATAGACGCGTCGTGTGTGCGTGTGTGTGTGAGTGTGTGTGTATATGTGTGTGTCTCGTCTGCTGGTTCTTGTTTACGACCTGGGTGACTCTCCCGTCTCATTCTGTTTTGGAGGAAATGGACCCAGATAGCTTTCACTGCACACTATCAAAAATTTTGCATGAGATTTGGTCTAATTACATGTCGAATTTGTTCATTTTTTAAATTTTGGTTTTTTTTCTTCCAATGATCAGTTTAACAGAGGCTGCCTCTGAAATGCGTACATCAATTAGACAGATGTTCAGTTTCCAGTTTGTAGGCGCATTTTACGCATCAAAAGGTAAAACACTGGCAAATATGAATGAACCGATTTTATAATGATATTTTGATATTAAATAAAAGCCCAAATTCATAAACTCTGATCACAGTTTGAGGTATTTAAGTGGCGTTATTCTACTGCCAGTGTGAAAACTGCAAATGCTCAATCATAACCAAAACAAATGTCAATCAGCTGAAGCTATAGAGGCAATAAAACTTCACTAACAATACGTAGCTTCCACTATATGTATCAAGGGGTCGTACGTTGCAGAAGAAATGTTAAAAAATGTACTATGTTTACAAGAGAAAGTGCAAATTTTCTGATTGATAGCAAAATGGAAGTACGTGTGAGTGCATTTATTATAAATATGTGTTTTTTGGGTCCGGCTGATGCAGTCGACCTGTCGGAATTTATTCCAAAAAAGCAAATAAAAGAAAAATAAAGGATTTTATATCAAGTTGAAGGTTTAAATTAAGCTTATCGTTGAAATAATAATTAAGATATTGAGTTTTTAAATAGCAATTATGACCACGGACTCACGCAGCCCACTGGATTGGAGGTTGATTGTGCGTAAAAACAAAATAAGAAGCCAAATGTTTGAAGTTTCCCGGATCAGAATGCAAAAGAAAAAGAAATGTTCCTGTATTTTGACAACAACAATATTTGGAAAACGACTATGTAAGCCTACTTTTAGTATTGATGAATGTTATGTTCCATCTTTATGCTACACATATGTACACTTTAATTGTGATAAAAAAGCGACACCTTTAGTTGAATTGAAGTACACTTGGAGAAAACCCAGATAAAACGCAATATAATTCATGCGTAACTGTGGGCACAGTAGCCTGGATATGTCTGACAGGACAAAACGATGAAATCATTTCAGCAGTAACATGCAGCAACAGCTATGAGTCATGGTGTAACTGTTCAAGGTTTAGCTGGTTGCGCACTGCCCTGTGGCGTTTTTCTCCAACGTAGGCAAATCAAGCTTCAAAATAAATACAGTTTGAGTTAATGATTAATTGTTGCTGTCGTCGTGTTGTAAAATTTATATTTGTGATTTGTATAAAACCATTCGTTTTCCCATCTCACCAAGGTTGGAACCATTTCGTTTCGTTTCTCATCCCCGTCGACTTTTGATTATTTAAGTTTTATGTTTTATTTTTGTTCTGGTCAGATCCGTTGCTCGGATCCTTGGGTTCTTTGTGTCCAGTGGTCCTCGCCAAGGTGGCCTCCGGCGCTCACATGTGGTCAGTCCAGACACGAGACATCCCACAGTACAATAAATCCACACTTGTGTGCAACAGGGGCGCGCACAGTGTCCCGCCAAAGAGACGAGCATCGCACAATGGACTTGCACAATATGGCCTGGGGGGCCTTATGCAAGAAGTTATTTATTGTTGATTTGGTACTGGATTTTCATTCAGCTTAGAGAAATATGCCGATGGTAGTGGTAATGACACTGAAGATTTATGTTCAGAAATTACATGCTACAAATTACGGTATTCTTATTCCATGTCAGATTCGTCATTTGAAGTTACACCAGAGTATTCCTAGGGCTGATGTGGGGCCCCGGATCCTTCACAGGGATCTTTGGAGGTTCCTTTTTACACTCTGGGAGCCACTGCTTGGCAGCATAGCCTGCCAGGTTTTCTCTGAGGTCATTATCAAGGTTCAACCCCCCTGTTTGTACTGGCATCCAAATTACGCAGTGAGGGAGAGAAAGAGCGCATTTATTCCTCGGCCTGTGCGCCTGAAGCCTGCAAATCAGGCAAAGTAGGGGCTATATAAAGTTATGCTCAACTATAAATTTATATGGATAATAACATAACTTGGGATAGAAAATGGGTTACTAAAAGGAGCTGCAGTCGGATTTGAGCCTTGCTGATGAGCTATTTTTAACGAAGACGGCTGTCAAAAAAGTGTCAAAACATAAGAGCCAATATGTTTTTGTGGTCAGAGCAGTGAACCACAGGGCGGTCACACACTTGACTTTTTTCATATTTTCTGGATGGTCGCCTGTGGTGCGATTATGAAGGCGTGCATAAGAAAAACACAACCAACCGTCTCATTTTCGGACACACACACACACACACACACACGAAGCCACCTAAAGGTCTGTGGTTATAACAGAAAAAAGTTCCACCCTTAAGGTGCTTTTAATGTGCGATTTTGACTGACATGTTCCATTTACTATGCGCTCTGATACATTTTCTCTTGCAGAAGTCTTAAATGTTGCGTTAACAGCCTGCTAAAGCTTCAGCCTCTGAGAACCACGTGAAATCATTTATTGGCATATACAGGAATGTGAGTGAATGTAAAGCTCTGCAGTGTGTCATATCACAGGCTTACGTTTTGCATCTGTTCATGGATATTTGGGATTGCAGAGGCCACCGGCGATTAACATCAGCTACTTTTTCATTTCCATTATTTTAGCAGTGGTCTATAATCATTGTGACTGTTCACACACAGGCGGTGAAAAGAGGACTCATATCATATAACACAGCTTTACATAATTTACTTCATAGATAAAGTGTTATTTCGCCAATTTGTTGAAAAACCGCCACCTTTCATCTATTCTTTTTAGATTATTATTAATACAATTATTGTATTATGATTCTGATTCTGATGATTATTATTATTTCGTTTATCTGGGTATGATGTGTTGGTCTTTTGTCTTATATATAAACTCTTCCAGCAAATAATAATTACTCAATAGTGTTTCTTGGCGTATGCAAAATACGAACTATGATGCGAAAAACATATCAAATACTCCCGGAAACCCGAGTTTAAGTGTTTATCACTTCTTATGGCCTTATTAATAAATAAAAATACAGTGAAGATATTGTGTTGTGTAACTTTTTAGAAGTCATGGCACAAGTCAAAACTACACCAAATATTCACAAGGTTATTTTGAAGAATCATATTCTAAAGTCCAACCATTTTCAAAAGCACTCGAATAAAAAATAATAATAAAATAAAATTTCTCCCATTAGCTCAAATAAGCAACAAAAATTCTCTAAAAGAACGAAGGATAATTTAGAAAAACAAGTAATTAAAATAGACTTGTTTATTCTGAATAAGCACCTACTTATCGGATTCCAAACTGTAAATATCTGCAGTTTTATTATTTTTTAATTTCGACTCGTGTGATTTTTAATTTTAATGCGGTTATAATTAATAAAATTGCTTGTTTAAAGTAACATTTTCTTCACAAAAATGTTATCAAATCTAATTGATACTGGCTAAACTCTAAAATTTCTTTCCAATGTCTTTATTTAGTATTCTTCACTGTTACACGTCCTGTTATTAAACTAATGCAACTGCAAATGTGGAGTAGACCTGGGCTATAAAAGGGGAAGTTACAGTTGAAACACACCTTAAATCACATGCACATCAGTCGGAAGCGTTTCTAAATGTTGGACTGAACCCATTAAACATCAACAACTGAACAGCGAGTCCCTGAAATACAAAAAAAAGACAGGTCGAGACGCAGGGAAAGAAATGTTAATATAAGAATCGACAGCCTTATGTCAGTACCACCCAATAAACTAACACACAGAATAGTATATTAAAAAACGGTAATGGGGACATACAGTATACTTGCAACGGAGCTGATGACAGCAACATACTCCAAAAATAAAAGACCATTTGCAACGAGACGGACTTGTAAATATCTTTCTCAGAAGGTGCCAGGGACGCAGAAACCGGTCTGAAGAATTACATGCACTCTTGTGAAACGTCAGGGATTTGCACCTGGTGTGTTTCCTTGCTACTGCTGAATTGGTGGTAAGCCATGCCCCATGATGTTTTCCTCTTTAATAGGGTAACACGGGCCTGATTTCAGTGGCTTGCTAAGCCCTTCTTCTAATAGCGCATGGTTTGCAGAATGGCGCAGGAAATAGCGCTAAAAAAAAAAAAAAAACAGAGAAAAATGCGCAGAAATTTCCAGCTGTATAGTCATCAAGACATGTTTCGCTCCAAGGTCAGTGAGTTAGCTCTCTGGTAGCTGCGTCATCCTGTTTCAAGGCCAAGTTGAAGCAACAGGGACGGGAGGGGCCACCATAATGAAGGCTGGGCTTTTTTTTTTTTTTTTTTATTTTCTTCCAGGATCTGACTCCTAATACATGCTGCACATTTATCCCGACGACAGACTGAACATCCACTCAGACCCACTCATGCAAAATTCATCATCAGTTACTGAAAACATCTTTGGTGCGAGAAGGAAATATTCTGTCGGGTCTGCGCTGCCAGGGCCGTGGATTGGATTACAAGCGTACTGCGCAGGCTCCATGGTCAAGTTCAAGTTGGGCT
This sequence comes from Apogon talboti, assembly GCA_037367365.1. Lineage (NCBI taxonomy): Eukaryota > Metazoa > Chordata > Actinopteri > Kurtiformes > Apogonidae > Apogon > Apogon talboti. Next base: position 10,090,179 of record JAPQRQ010000003.1, read on the forward strand.
GGCTAGTAAAACCGGGGGGCGCATTCTGCAGTGTCTGCCGAGGGGGGCGCTCCCCCTCTTTGATCTCCCCCCTGGAAAACTAGACACTGAAGCCCAGCCTTTAACTGCACTCCAATACTCTGCTCTTCTGCCTCTGAGTATGTGTAGGTTTAGACCTGACTATTAATACTAAATGCTAATTCCTCCATTTAGATGATGGCTCCTCCTGGATTCCACAGTCAGTTAACTCTCCAAACCCATCCGCTGTCCTTCACTATCTAAAACACACACAGTATAAGTGACACCACTGCAAGGCCATTCATCTGTTGCGCAAAACCCTTTGTTAAGTGTTATCTCCGGATGATCACAAGATCCCATCTGCCCCGGCCACGACCTATTGCATAAGTCCAGTTAAGTAGCACAACAATGGGACCTTTGCCATCCGTCATAATAAAACATGGAGATGAATATGAAAGTAGAGGGAATGCAGCCCATCTCCAAGACAAATGTGCAGAAGTTAGTGGAGGAAGGATAACATTTGTCTCCAAATAAAAACACGTGTATCTTGTCCTCTCTGATTCAACACTAGATTTATGGCCAGCAGAGTAGAGTTTTTTTTCTCTGCTTTAACCGACAGTTAGAGTTTATACTTTTATAGGGCAATTTGAATACGTTTATTCATATGATAGATCTAAGATAGATAGATAGATCTAAGAGAGATATAAGATAAATACATAGATCTAACATGATAGACAGACAGACAGACAGACAGACAGACAGACAGACAGACAGACAGACAGACAGACAGACAGACAGACAGAC
>JAPQRQ010000003.1:10091079-10102607 GCA_037367365.1 Apogon talboti
TAGATAGATAGATAGATAGATAGATAGATAGATAGATAGATAGATAGATAGATAGATAGATAGATAGATAGATTCAAAGGCCTAGTTTACTGTTTTTCAGGCCACATAAAAGAGTTGGGGGAGAAAGCCAAAGGAATTTCCCTCTTCTCCTCTCTGCCTGGTTGGGGGATGGGGCTGCCACCGCTGGGGGCTGTTCCCTCTTTCGGACAGGCGAGGGCGCACAAGGACAGCAGAGGCTCCTGGAGCTCCACAGTCGGATCCCAGCCTCCCTCTCCTCAGTAAAAGACCACATGGCTCCACCCCTCTACAGAACATCATCACCGGCCACAGTAAACCACCGTGTCTTAAATACAGAAGAGGAATCACAACTAAATGTACTTTTCCAGGGGCATCAGGTATGTTCAGGTTCACCACAGGTTTCCAGTGTTGTCTAATATGTTAAATATCTGCGGAATGGAAGGAGCTATATGCGTGGTTGGTTCTGTGAAATAATTATTATGTCAAGGTAAGAGAACAGGTGCAAGTGGAGCTTTTGCAGTAATTGAATAGATTTTATTTTTTTCTTGGTGACAAGTGATGAAGTATATGATCACATCAAGACTCACTGACGCTGGAAAGAAGTTAATATTTATTGCACTACATACAAAAGCCTGTGCTAATATTTGCACTTTCATGGAACAACCACTTCAAAGATACTGATCTAAATCGACCGTTTGACTTTCTGTATACAGTTTAATCAATAGCTAATACACCTAAACTGTGTTAAATCCACATTAAGCCGGCTCACCAGTAGATCCCCTCATCCGTTCCCTGGAGGCACAGGAAGTGAAAATGTGCTCAAATACATCATATTTATCCTGACAGAAAATAGAAGGTAGATATAGTAAGTCTGTGTGGAGTTAAATGGGATGGATACGTTAAAGAAGTGAAACATGGAAAGTCTATGGCGAAATCAGTGAAACACACCGATATTCTAACTATTAAAACAAAGAGTAAGAGAAGCTTCATATATATATATATATATATATATGTCCTATATAAACATTTGTGTAATTAGAAAATTTTGTTAATTGTGTGTTTGCAATCAGGCTTTAAAATAAGGTATCAGTGTAAGACAAAACAAAAAAACAATAGTAATAATAATAGTTAATATGTGAATTTTCCCCCTGGCTGCATTGACCTTTTATTGAAACTCTGACCGCAAGACCTGACCTATGTGGATTAAACTTGATTCCATTATATAAAGAGGGAGGATAAGAAAGAACAAGAGGGTGAATGGGGATAGGGTTTGGATATATTACATGTAAGCCAATGATTTTGTATTGAATTTCATTAAAAAATAGTATATGTTAAATATGCATTATTAGTCATTGAATTCGTGATTGTAATATTCTTCAATAAAACCGATATATTTCATGAAAATACTGTTGCAGATTAACCTTTTAAAGTGTATTTATCTGTATTTATCTAGAGATGTAGATAAATAGATGTATGGACAAAAATAAAGACAAACAGATCCATAGAAATGGTCTGTTTTGCTGCTCCCCATGCCCTCTGACACCCCCCACCTCCATTTCGTCCTTCTGTTTACCCATAACCAATCAATGCGTGTCGTCATCGGGGGGGACCATCATGACGACTGGCCTATTAAGAATGACAGCTCCGGAGAAAGAGAGAGAGAGAGAGGGTAAATGGTGATCCCTCCCAGAGCTCCCTCTCCGCACTCTGGAGCGCTCTCCTCTCAGGGTCAGACCGGATTGGATTGCATCCCCTCTTTTTCCAGAAGCCTCTCCTTCTCCTCAGGACTCTTCCCCCCTTCCCACCACCGCCGCCGTTGCCACCACTAACATCATCACCACTATACACACACACACGCACACACATACACATACACACACCCCTCCAACCTGAAAGTCATCGCCTGGGTTGACGGCTTCCACTCTCCCGCAAAGTCGAGGTTTTTGAAGTCGTGCTTGTAATGGAAAGCAGAGAGGAGATGGTGATGCTGGCGGAGGGAGGTCAGCGTGGCAAGAGCGGCTCGAATTTGTCGGAGGCAATCGGAAGCCCCCTGCGAGAACCGCAAGGGAAGCCGGGCCACAGGAGCTGCCTGAGCCCCGGGGCTGCGCCGTACTCCCGGGACAGGACGGAGGTGGTTGTGGAGGAAGGTGTAAGGAGGAATATGTGCGCCGATACCAGGACAGTTGGCACGTCCTCCACCGGAGACAGACACCGGACTGAGCACCCCAACAACAAAGACGCCAGCAGCTCAGACACCGAGTCGGACTTCTATGAAGAAATAGACGTCAGCTGCACGCCTGAAAGCATGGACTACCCAACAGCTAAAGGTAGGCACAGCTGCATGCCACTGCAGGTTTTTCCGTGATTGTACTAAGGAAGTTCATATGCAAGACTAAAACCACATGCACCTCGGAGTATTCACTGGTTATATTTTTTTAAACCCTATAAAAAAATAAAACACAGAGGAGCCTTTATTATAACGCGGTGAAACAGATCTGCAGTCGGTGTTGCACAGCTGTTCTTGTCAAGTGACCACTGTGGCTGGAAACCCACTGAGGTGACACCCACAATGTAACCAGGCATTTTCCCCAGTAGTACAAGGAAATAAACCCATAGCCTGCATAGCATTTTCTGTATAAATGTAAAGAAAACATGCGCAGAATATCAAAAAGAAGGCCAGTTTGTTTATTTATCCGACATGTTCTGAAATGTAAAGACCTATAAATGTTCACAATAATCTTTTTTTCACTCGACAGTTTGGATTAAATACTATTTCTATAGTATATTTTAAACACTCTTTGTTGAAAGTAAGCAGGAAAACAAATCACTGCAGCCAAATTATTTATTTTCCTATTATGCTGTTATAAAAAAAATCATATTTCTTCAAGCAGCTCTATAGGGAATAATAATATTTTTTTAAATTATTAGTATGCAGAACAGTGGCCAAAAAGCTTGGAATTTATGTCAAGAAAAAGTGAAATATTGTGCAATAATAATAATAATAATAAAATTGATTGTAAATTGCCAACTCTTAGAAAAATAAGCACACTGCATATAAAACGAATTAAAAGGATACATGTCATCAATCCTTACTAAATATTGCTTTACTTGTTTGCAGTTAATTATATCTGACAAATTCTGTCCACTGATTCAGGTCCAAATGGGGATTCTCCGGGTCATCCAAGTGAGACCGGTAATGACCCGGGTAAGGCCGTCCCAGGTCAGGGCTCTCTGTCCTACTCTGCAGACCAGATCCGCCGGTACCGGACAGCCTTCACCCGGGAGCAGATCGCGAGGCTGGAGAAGGAGTTTTACCGGGAGAACTACGTGTCCAGGCCGCGAAGATGCGAACTGGCGGCAGCGTTAAATCTACCTGAAACCACCATTAAAGTAAGACATCCAGGTCCCAAAGGGGCAGGTCTCTGTGGTACATCTGGGAGATTTCAGAGACTTGACTGGCAAATTATCCAAAGATGGAGTGGAATAAAAAATATTCGACGTTGGCAGGTTATTTTATACAGAATTAGCTATTAAAAATACAAATACATGAGACAAATATTAACCAATAACAACCGCCTACAGGCTTTGATTGTGAGCAGAGGCCTTTAGTCTTTTATTATTATATCTAACACGAGTATTACGTCATTTACAACATTTATTTCAACAAATTTTAATCAAAGCACAATCTTACTGCAATTTCACCTCACATTCGTGCGTAAAAGCGAAACTCCTGCAAATGCTGTTGATGCTTTGTTGTTATGTTCTGTGCTTCTGTCACTATGTACAATGGTTAATATTTGACTCTTGTTGCCTCATTTCCAGGTGTGGTTTCAGAACCGCAGGATGAAGGACAAGCGTCAGCGTCTGGCCATGACTTGGCCTCACCCCGCGGACCCAGCCTTCTACACCTACATGATGAGCCACGCGGCCGCCACGGGGAACCTGCCCTACCCGTTCCCATCGCACCTGCCGCTGCCCTATTACTCCCACCTGGGGGTCGGAGCGGGTTCGGCCCCGGCGGCCACCCCTTTCTCCAACCCCTTGCGATCTCTCGACAGTTTCCGAATGCTGTCTCACCCCTACCAGAGGCCGGAACTCCTTTGCGCGTTCAGACACCCATCCCTGTACCCGGGTCCGACCCACGGCCTCGGTCCCGGTGGAAGCCCCTGCTCCTGCCTGGCCTGTCACTCCAGTCAGTCTAACGGTATCTCAACCAGGCCCACCGGCTCGGACTTCGCTTGTTCCCCAACTAGCAGGACTGACGCTTTTGTCACTTTTACACCTTCAGTTCTCAGCAAATCCTCATCTGTGACACTAGACCAGAGGGAAGAAGTTCCTCTAACAAGATAAAACCAAAACAAGCGACTCTTGTTCTGTATACGCCTTTACCATAAGCTTTTTAATATATATTACATGATCAAGACTGAAACAGCATGAAGATGTAGCCTGTGCGCAGTGAAAGCCAGCTTAAACCTGGGCCAAGATAATTAGCCAGATCTTCAGCTCTGTAACGCACAACGGATCTCCCATTTACACCCTGAAGAAAAATAATAATCCCCGCGTAGAACAAAACACGGTGGGGCTGAAACGTGAAGGCATGGACTGAAAACTAAATTTGATTTTTACAAGATTAATTTGATGTGAAGGGGAGAATGAGAGAGAGAGAAAGAGAGAGAGAGAGAGAGAGAGAGAAAGAGAGAGAGAGAGAGAGGGGAGGAAATCCAGCGAAACGTTTAAGTCCCTGTGATGGATGGCGTCAAGGTTTTTATCATTATTTGTCGTCTCTTTACGCATCCAAATCGACTTACGTGTATTGTTAGTTACGCGAGAATGATGCTTTCCATCTCTCTTTTTAACAAGGGGATTTGTTAACATACTGCGGCCGTCTCATTATAACCAGCTCTCCACCGGGGCCCTCAGTGCGGCCCGGGCCGAAATGTGCAGATGCTAGTAAAATTAGTAAGTGATGTATATGTACGACCGGGTGAATTTTGAGTGTTGAATTAATGATAATACCATGAAGGGATCGTTGCTGCCAAAAGGTAACAAGGCGTCAGGGGAACGGATTACAGCCCACATGGTTTTGACGAGGGGGGAAGAAGAAGAAGAAGAAGAAGAAGAAGAGGAGGAAGAAGAAGAAGAGGATGGAGAGACAGAAACAGAGAGGACAATCATAATGAAAAACAGAAAATGTGGACATTTTTAAAGGGCATCAGACTCGTCTTTTCAGTACCATCCTCAACAATGAGACCCTCTTTTTAGACCGATTTAAAAAATGTGATTAATATATACCTATAGGCCTATTACCTTTTTAATAATATTTTTATCGCTTTGCACTGCTACAGTGGCACCGGTTAAATTGCATTTCGTGGAGAGAGCAGACTAAGAAATGATTCATTTTATTTCGATTTTTTTTTTTTAATTTTTAAGTTGTTTTTGTTTTCTTTCTTGGCTGGGTTGTCCTCGACGTCTAATTTGCAATAAACACTGTCAAAGAATCATTGGAGCAACTGAGTGTTTGTCACTTTTACGCTTGAAAATGTCCAAAATGAAGATTCTTATCCAAATGTGACTTTAAAAAAATAAGGATGAGTAGTTAATAATAACTTTGGAATCCTTTAGATAATTTCGGGCTATTTCAAGCGGACTATTACAGCTTTTCGATACTCATAATTGGTCTACTCCCTCCTCCCACCCAGAACAATAATAACACTAATTTTGTTCTCAAGTGGTCGCTGTCAAAACACCAGAACGCGCCCCCCTTATCTCCTGACGTGACCGCTAGATTGACCGTGACAGTTAAGTGGTCCCCGGGCTCCGTTAACGCCACTCATATTTTTCTCTGCGACCACTTAATAGACACAGCAGAATTAGTTGTCTGAAGATATTGGAAATGCAAAGAGATCGATGAGTCAGAGGCCCGCCACCAATCAGCGGGATCCTAATTGGCCGCGGATTTGCTCGGGTTGCGCAAATTAAAGGAGTTTTGTGAGTGTAATAGGATTGGAGATAGTACACTGTGGCCCACGGAGAGAAACAAATCACATTTTAAAGAGAGGGTTCTTTTTTTGCGTCGTTGCTATAAATCAGAAGTTAATGCATTAATATGTAAAATAAAAAAATAGCATGTCTTTATGTGCACTTGGCCAAAATATTGGCCAGTGGAAAAATCTAATTTGAACAAATGCAAAACTGCATTTTGAGAAACACCTATGTTAGATATAAAGATGCATCCTCCAGCTTCTGAAGTAAATATAACAGAATATAATTAATTTCTGCAAGATGAGGTTATCACAGGAAATCTCTGTGACGAAAAAACTAAAACTGTACGCCCTTTTTTAAGTGAGTATTCTCATTTTCCTGTGATGCTGAGATACAGGTTCATCCTCATCCTCATCAGACAGACAGTGCTGCACCCACACACACACACACACACACACACACACACACACCGCAGCCTCCCTCTCCGCGCTCTCCCACCCGCACACGCGTTTGATTGATGGCCTTATTAACTGGAGTTCTTGTAAGTGTGACCAAGCTGATTAAAATGCATATGTTTGGAATAATACACCGTTTAAGCCGCCCGGGTCGAGGCAAAACTACAAGGCAGATTTATGTAAACTATCAGCCGGTGTCTTTAAGCCTGATGGGGACACGGGTCACGCAGGAAAATGGTTTGGGTTTGTGAATAATAAAATCCTTCCATAAAATAAAAACAAACGGATCCGGGTAGCTGAATATTTAAAGACGCAGGCTATCCAAAATTCTGCGGGTTTTTCTTTTTAACAGTCTGGAAAGATTGGATCTGATTTTCATTTGGTTGCACAGCAGCAGCAGCACTATACGATCATCTTCTAAACCCGCGTCACACTGTGCCAGAATGACACATTAAATTGAGGCAAATTACAACCACATTTACCCGGCGACGCATATGGATCTCAATCTCTCTTTGCTGCATAAACTATGCGGCTGAATTCTCAACGGCCTAATCCAGCAACAACATGCCATTTAATCGCCGGAAGATTGCCTATGACTGAGCTTCAAGATATGATGGGCTCGTAGATTGCGCACATAACAGCAATTACATCAGCCTTATAAGATCCTATTAGTGAGAAATGGCTCAGGGCTCCCCAGCTCCCAGAACTAGCACAAAGCATTTTGATAGGGGCGGTGCAGTGCAGCTGTCCACCGACAGCAAAAATCAGAAAAAAAACACCAAATGGATCTGTGACTGCTGCTACTGCTGTTTAAATTGGATTACACCTAATTTACAGGCCCTTGTCGTAACGCAAGGGGCTGGCGGAGGCGTGGACGGACCAATCACACAGTAATGATGATGAATGGGAGATTAATGCGCATACAAGCAAGACAATTTAAGCCTTCATCTGTTTAAATAGGCTTCCAATATCATTTGGAAACGGAGGTCACGTTAAATCAATCGGGGGACGCGTGAAAGTCGTTTTCGGCTGCGTCTTTATCAACATTATTTACGGTGCACTGGAGACAGCTATATGCAGCAGGAAAATGGTCCGGCTGCTACGTGCTGATGTGACATAGAAGAGTCACAAAAACGGGATGGATTCAGGACAAGCCTGGGAAAAAAACCCCTCTTTAATCCTGTTGGTCAAATCAAGTCTGAGATGCTCCATGGCGTTTCTGTGCGCATTTTTGCTCAATTTTTTTCGTTCTTGACAAGTGAACATCTCTAATCCAAACGTACTAAATTGGATCTTTGTATAATGGTAACCTATAACACAATAAAACTCACTGAAGGGAAGTCCGGATGTGAAATAAATTGTCTAATAGGCACAACTACTTGCACAGGGTGAATAAAGCGCTCTTCATTTTATGCTGGCAATTTAATTCTGTAAATGACTGAACTCCATGCAAATCAGAATATGCACCAAATCGGATTTGGAAGCTTTTACTTTCCAGAAATGTCTCCTAGTAAATCTGAAGTGTCCAGTAATCTCAACTCATAACTGCACAGTATAAGAAATACAAAAATTATAAAATCAATACATGTTCACCCATGGCCGCATCTTAAACCGAATAAATGAAAAAGGAAACACAGCAAACTGGATGTTTCATAAGATACTGAACTAGAAATGCCTGCTGCAGAGAACTTAATAGCAAAACACTGTGGTAGTAAAACACAGTAATGGAGACACCATTTACATAAAAGCTGTACAAACACTCATAGAGTACATTCAAACACAATAAACCTATTTACATAAATACAAATTCATAGAACTGAACTATTGCTGTGACTAAAAGGAACAAATACAACAACTTATCTAAGCATCCTCTGCTATATACTGCACTTACTTTTTTTAAGGCAGACTGTTCCTGCTCTTAAGGAGGTCAGAGAAGTATTTTACCCCTGCATCATATACTTGGAAGTAAAAATGGGTGAGTTTGTTCAGTGCACTGGAGTATTTTTGTCTATTATTTTTGTTCACACTATAGCTGCAAAACCACTAAAAAAATGGGCATACTACTTTGCAAAGACAAGTGATGCATCAGTTCTCCATTGATTAAGATTAAAGGTTTAGGATGTGGACAGCGCTGGTTAAGAGTGTAAAACATCTGTTGGGGTGATGGGTGGTGAACCAGAACAGACACCCAAAGGATCCTTATTTGCATCAGAGTGGTGATCCCCCTTCATAGACTCCTCAGCATCGCTCGACTTTATGGAGAACAGGGAAGGACTGGTGTTGTACTGGGTTTTATTTCTATTTTTATAAATAATGGTAGTTTCGTCTTTAAATGGATCAGAAAAGGCATTGTTACAAATAATTTTGTAATTAAATCCGTTACTTAGGTGAAAACTAAAAGGGTGAGTGTGACCGTTAAGCAAAAAAGCCTGTATTTGTTAAAAAAATCAGTTTCTATAATTAATTTTATTGTTCATTTCCAGCAATTGGTCACATCTAATTGTTTGCTGGCTTCCATTAACTACATCAGACAGAGCTAGTGTCTAATATCAGCTGTTATCTAATTCCATCATATAATTAATAATAATTCTAAGTGGAAATGTTCAGGAGCAATAAAGCAGAAGGTAAGATCCCAGAATGCAACCAGGACACCCAATAGGAAATCATCTTAGAGACTATTAATAAGTGAAATGTTATCGATTCTTGATCGGTTTTACGTACAACAGGAGTCCTCAAATTTCCCTCACATCCAGGTGCTCCTTTTTGTATAGCACGACTGATTCTAACCCTCTATAATAATCTCTACCACCATTGGTCTACAGTGTTTTTTTTTTGTTTGTTTTTTAATATATAAATGATGTACTTCAGAGATTAAATGTACTAAATGTTACATGCTTTAATTAGATGAATTGGGAAAACAAATGACAAAAGTGCTTTTTAGCCAATGTTTTCACTGTATATGTTAAAGTGTTACTATACATATATATTGGTTTATGTACGTTTCATATAATTTCATTTCATTTTATTCATTTATTTCGAGCGAGTAAGCATTTATAACACAAAAGACCTGCATACAACAGTACTATCTGATAATGCAATTTCACTCAACAGAATACATGCAGGTGCAATATTTCAAATACACTCATTTATGCAGGTAAAGGAGTGGGAAGAAGAAAACTTATTTAATCCCCCCCATTTCTCATCAGCAGCTTAACATAATGAAGTTTTGAAGTACTCACTCCTGTCTTTAAACTTCAAAAAGAGGACAACGAACAAATAGGCCTATACCAGATTATAAGAAACTCATTCGAAAGTATATACATTATTTAACCAAACTATGTGTGAAAAAATAGAAACAAAGTACATTCATGGTGGTGTTACATTTATACATTAGATTTATAAATCTTCCACTAGAAAGAACCTGTAGAGTGAACACATGATAATGTGTAGACAGTGTATTGAAGTAGATATAGTTTCTTTGAGACAAACATCTCTCTGAGTAAAACCCATTCTATCATTAATTCTCAGAATTTCACATTTTGATCCAAGACTGTATCTTGGAAACTACATTCAACCAAAATTTTTAACTTAATTTTTATTTATTAGTGACTCAAAGTTGGTAAAATTTCACTACTTTTATTCTATATAAATGTTATTTGTAGACCAGTGTAGTAAAAGGAACCAAAATGTACTAGTTCTTCTTCTGTTATGGCAGATAAGTTTGACTATTTAGTTTACGGCGCAGTATTCCTTCAACCAGTTACTGCTAACTTCATTCATAGTTATTTACATAAATGGTATAAGACAAACAAGATACTTAAAAAAAAGAGCTAGTGAATAAACAAAGACGTGCAAGAAAGTAGTTGGTGCAATGACCCAAATAAGAGGGCACAGGAAAAAAGAACCCAGTTCCATTCCTCCTTGATGTTGAGATAGTACAATATGTTACACTTCTTCACATATCACACATTGATAATGTTGCTTTCTTAACTACACTGCAGTTCGGTGTGTTCTCTGTTCCTGAGCTGCACCACTTTACAGCCTCTCATTACTGTAATGATACACAAATCCATGTGGAGCCTCCTGTCAGAATGACCGTGCTCATGAGGTACCACTGATAGTGCAAGAATCCCTTCACAGGAGATCAATACAGCGAGAGTTTTAGAGTGTGAGGGGACGACTGCAGATAGCAAATGCATTAGGACATGTGTTTTTGTGTCGCTGTCAGCCTGGTATAAAGACTGCTAGTAGCACCGCCTCAGGAGAAAATCTAGCAGATGACAAACCAGTTCATACTGTTTGGGTACATTAGGGCCTGAGCTACCACGACCACACAAATACAAAAGCAGCTGTGTTCCTATTCTTCTGATGTAGGGTATGATACGGAAGAATTGTAACGTCATAAATTCTTGCAATGAGATACAGTATGTCATGTGATCAGTTCAGTATTTAGCCACTTCCACCCTAATCCTATACAGTGAATGTCAAGGCCTTCAACAGACAAATGCAAAAAACTGATGAAGAGATAAGTACATTTCCTCTCAAAACTATATATTTTAGTACTTATATAATACTAGATAAACTCCTCTGACTTACATTAGATGATAATGTAGCTTCTCAGGTGTTAGACCTTTATGCAGGTACACTGTAGAGTTGTAGAAATGACCAAAATATGCTATTAAAATTACAATCTGACCAAGTTCTCTGATAATGGTAATATGTGTTAGAATATACCATTGTAAATGAAGCATTGCAGTGCAACTCAGATGCCCTATTCTACAAATCATGTTCTCCAGGCATAAGGGAACGGGCTTGTTTTGTACAGACACCAGCAAAATCACACCACAATCATTCTTATATGTTTTTAGTGGAAAAATATTGGAATCACAATATGAGCTTTTTGTATATATCGTTCTGCCCTAGATGTGGTAACTACTTGTTGAGATGAATCGCATGGTGTAACTGCAGTTTCCTATTTTATGCAACTGTAACAACCTACAGTAGCATGTGTTTCAACTGGATAGATTCTAATGCGTCATATATGACAATGAAAACCACACATGCTACATTTTT
>JAPQRQ010000003.1:10105275-10115336 GCA_037367365.1 Apogon talboti
GAGACTTTGCAATCCCTTCATGGACTTCTATGTCTTTTACTTTTCTGGGATGATGATTAACTCAACACCAAATGACTTTTCATGCCAGAAACATTTCTTTCTTAGCTAATTTGTTGGGCACATACTCAAAAAGGATATGGTGCAGTCTCTCGGAGCTGTCACAACTTGTCCCTGTGGTGAAAAAAACCCGCTGTCCAAAACACAATTCTCCATAGAGCACAATGATAAAAGAGATGTCAGACAGAACACCAAAAACAGCAAAAAAAAAGTTAACATATTACCCTGTTTATTTCCTTTTTGTTTTTTTAAATATCAAGGATGTTTTAACAGTATTACACCCACTGAGATCTGCTCAATTGGTTTGATTGGGAAGGGTCAGACAGGGGTAATATTAATATGACTGGTGCAGGAGTACTATAAATGTGTATGTGGATTCCCCTTTGTGCATTTGGATAGGATTGTAAAGCCTCATCGACTCAAGGCTTATTCAGAATTCTGTGGATACAGTACATATGCATATTTGTTACCTTATTTTTTGGACATTTTGTTTGACTTTGATGGAAGTGAGCTGGAGGTGATATCAGATACCGAGACACTTATACTGTTAAGAACTGAAAAGATTCCATTAGAAGAGCTACTTTTCCATCAGTACATCCCGAAAGCAGTAAATTATAGACCTTTTGATAAGAAGTGACACCTAATTTTGGTTCATAGTCGTCATTGGCTGACCCACACCTCTGCCATTTTGGACTGAAAGCGCCAAAAAAGTAGGATTACCATATACTTTTTGGAGTTACTATGGGCTTTCCTGGAGAATGAATGTATTTCTCTGGAAATATGAGTTATTTATTTTCTCCCCTGTTTCACCAGACTTGACCTATAAGTCTTTATACATTTGCATGACATGACTGCAGCAATAGCCTGGGTCGTACATAGGTTAACTTGATCATGTGTTATAAGACTGAGGTTAGATAATACACAAGGAGACCAACCTGGAAAAATATAAGAAAAAAATGGCTTAGACACTAGAGCATTAACCTCCTAGGACCCACTGTCCACATATGAGGACAAGAAATTCACAGCTTTATACAAAAAAAAAAAATGTATCTGAAAAAACTGTTGCATCATGATGTTTCCAATATAAGCAATTATTTAATTAAAAAAAAAGCCAAAACTCAAAAACCTGTGGGGCTCCTGGGTCTTAGGAGGTTAAGGTCCCAGTAATGGCTACATAATGAACAAGCATCGTTTTATTGATGATGGCTGCTGGGAGCTGAGCCACTACGCTCTCCCAAAAGTCTCACTCAGCCTTACTCAGCGTTGTGATGATGATCAACTTATTAAATTTCATTTGATTGCTCAGCCCAAGTGATCTTTTTGTTTTGTGGAACTATGGAGCACACCGCATTGCACGATATTGTTTAAAAATGATTTAATAAGCACTTTGTTTTATAGCTCAGTGTTATTATTTTACAGCCCTCTCGGCAGCCAATGGCTTTGCAGATCAGTCCAATTCTCTCCGCACCTCATTTTATTTTACTACACTTTGGACGCTTTACTGCTCGGCAACGGTGGTGGCTGAGGGCGACAGGAAAAGTTGTGCCCCTTCTTTCCCAGAGAATCATCAAACAGACTAACAAAAAAAAAAAAAAGCCTGTTCCCACAGTCAAACTGAACTACAGCATGTTGGATTTTACAGTGTGATTGTGCTGCAGTTGAGGCTCGTCTGAAACATTTGACCATTACACAATAATCAGCCCAGAGTTTTGATGGGGATGAGATGTTAGTATGGGCCATTGGTGCCTGTTGTAGCTGCATGCTGGTGTAAATACAGTAGGTGTTCGTCTGCTTATGTACACCGAGTGTGGCTGTGATAGAGCACCTCATTTCTGCAGTGATGTATCCTCATTATGTCCCCATCCCATGACCGTCACACCCCGCCTATTGGTCCTCTCCTAGGGAATTGTTTTGTCTGGGTTTCCTCTTCTCTCTGCTCCTCCATCTCCAGGCCTCCCTCCTCCCTCCTCCTCATCCTCCAACATGCTCTGTATGAAGTGCTGAGTCGTCCTGCTGACCTCTGGCTGCTGCTGACCAATGGTTGTGGTTTTGTAAACACGATGCTGAAAAGCTTACGTTTGAGAATTACTCCCCTGGCTGAACTTTGGGTCATGTACTGTGCGCATAATAATTGAAAACATAGACAAAAACTATCCGAAAATCAATCTGACAGATGTTAAAGATGTTCTGCGATTGCATAGAACAGCATTGTGTGTGTGGTACTGCGTTCGTGTGTGCTGCTGGAGAAAGAGAAGTTTGGGAGGTAAGGTTACACCATGGGAAAGGGAGCAGAGGAGATAGTGGTACCAGATAGTGAGGGCATCAGAAGAAAGGCTAAGAGCCTGTGCTTAGTGCCTTAATGGATGATTTGAAAGGACACTTACACTGTTGGCCAGGGAGCAGACCTCCGCAAAACTATAAAACCATAGTGATTGACAAGGTAGATTTGGGGTCAGTGTGTCTTTGCGTGTGTGTTTCATGTCTTTTTCATGTCAGCTCAGAAGTCTCTATAAACAAGGCAGCGATAACCAGTCAGACAGCGATCTCACTGAAAACATCAGCAATGAAAGAGATTATTTGTAATTTCAGTGAAGTAAATAAACTTACATTTACTATTCTTACACAAATGCAATAATCCATCTGCTTTGTGTTATATTCTTGTACATTTTGAATTAATTTCTTTATATTGTATTCAAGATTTTTATTTGTCACATGCTCATGGTATGAACAGTGAAATGCATGAACTGCCAACAAAGGCCAATCAATATAAATTATACATAAAAAAAACTGACTCTTAAGGAGTGAAGTCAGATAATATATAAAATCTAAAATGTAAAATGTAAAATTAAAGTGACTACCAAAACAAACTCAAAATCAAAGTCTTATATTTACATAATGCAGAAACCAGAGAATGTGCATTGTGCAGTATGTATTTTGAGTAATGCGTGTATGTGTAAGATTAAATGTTACTTGTTACTGAGAACATTTTTGCTGTTAAATTAAGTACTACTCATTTCTTTATCAGAGTTGTAAAGCAAATACTTCACATGCAATATTTGTCACATGCAAGTTCTAATACTTTATTACACTGATGTATAAATATTCATTTTAATAACATCAGAACTGTGAAATATGACTATGTTTAAATTTTTATGAAAGTATTGATTAAAAGTAAAATCTCTTTCTATTAGGATAATATATTAATGGAGGGATTGGTGTTTTTCTGCAAAAGGATGAAATTATTGGAAGTTCTGGGACTGAACAGTAATTTGGACTCATCTGGACATTAATTGTGCGTATGACTAAACAAATGGTTGCATCCATGTACAAAGGAACTGTTTATTTACTTTTGGACAATTGTGCTGTTCCTTACTCTGTGCTTGACCAGTGTTAACTTAATCTAAAATAAAGTAAAAAAAATACAAATAAAAATGATGATGATATAAAAAGTACTTCTCTGCCACTATTTTATAGTTTTTGATACTCATGTCCTAATTATTCCTTCAGTTCAACATAGCTTGTATTTTACAACAATATAAAACACAACTGAGAAAGTAAAGGAAAGAGAAAATTAACAACCTAGTGTGAAAACTGCCGTGCTGAGCTCATTACCAAATGGTGACAAAATTAAATAAAGTACACTCCGATTACCATTTGACAATGTGTTCTTACTTTGTTTCTGCATAAACTGATTTTCTTATTTTATTATTAAACCAGATGCTTCTTGTGTGTAAGCAGAGCACTAGATTTTACACTCTATAAACACACTGTAACCAAATTTATTGTAGACCTGAAAGCTGTTAGTGAACGGACATGGACGTATGGCGAGACGGTTTAATAAGACAGACACTGTGACGCTGACAGATAGACCTGTGGCGTCTTCAGGTTGTGACTCACAGACCAGGAACCCAGGATTGAATGGGATGAAGGCGTAACGACGGACTCTTGTTTTGGTCAGATGCAGAGGAGGGGGAGTTTGATATTTTAACCCCTTAAAAACCCAGCGGTACTTTTGTAGCAGTTCACAAAGGAATTTTTCTCTCTCTTTCAGCTTAATTAAGTGATTTATCACCATTTATTATAATATCTTCTGTTTTAAGTGAAAATCAGGTATTTTCTTATATTTAATTTGCTGATTATGTAGATGTTCATAAAAGCTCAGATTAAAATTGAGATGATTATATCAGAACTAGACAAAACTGGGAAAAAAAGCGAATTGTTCAGCAAAATATATCATTAACTCAAAATAAACCAAGTGTTTTCCATCTACTGTCATTGATTCAACTCCATGGGTTTTGTGGTGAATTAATGTTGTAGAAGATGCTGGTGTTTCCACGTTCACTACAGAGCCTCTGATGACCATGGAAATATGACAAACAGTATTTTACATCAATTATTTACATGTATTGATAGGATTAATGGATCAACAGATATTTAACATTTTAGATCAGTAGATGCTTTTTGTCAGTGGTGAATATTTGGGTCTTTAAGGGTTAAAGACAAAAGGCAAGGAAGAGGGAATCCTGGTTATACGTATTTTTATTTACACCGATTACACGGTTCCAACCTGATTTCAGAAGATGGGAAAAGAGTGAAATACTAACTAAAATGTAGGGTAGGATTCAAGAAAGATGGGGCAGAAAACATGGAGGTAAGAGAAGAAGATGTGGTTTATGGTGATGCTCTGTGTGTGACGGCTGTCTGCTGGATGAAAACAGGGCCTCTTTAACTCCTCGCAGTTAATGGAACTTTTATGAGTTTGTCCTGCAATCATGTAACCCCTGGCGTCTCCTTTACTTTGTGTCTCTGTCCCTTTTTCTCTCTCATTCTCTCTTGTTCCTCTATCACAAGGCAGATCAGAGCTGTGCCGCTCCTGTCTTTCTGTAAACATTGCTCTCTCTGCATTAGGTTTATGAGGACAAGGCCAGTTAGACGAGATGGTGAGTCACTGGTCTGGCTTAGTTTACATTAGGTAAAGACGTGTTTAGGTAGTGGTTAATATGGTCAGGTGAAGACTGTGGATGGCTGCAGTATAATGTCTTTGTCATCGAGGATTTAAGCAAATTCAAGACTGATCACCAGTGTTGGAAGTAGCACGTTACAAAAGTAATGCATTACAGTAATAGATTACTTTTTGCTGTAATGCAGTAGTGTAAGGCATTCCATTACAACACACTTTTCATCCATAATTTAATTGCTCAAATGAAAAAAAAAACAAAACAAAACAGCAAGACCACAAGACATAGCCTAAAATGGTCCACCTGGACTTTTTTTTTCTTCTTTTGACTATAAAAAGGTTAGATAATATGCTGTGAGTGAGTCCTTTTGCCCGTTTTTCCAGAGCACTAACAACCTTCAAAATCTAGCAATCATTTACAATTCACTGTATGTTATAATACTGCTAAAATGGCTTATTCTCCAGCTTCTAGTACAGGTGTGAATTAAATTACAGTAATGATCCAGTAAAGCCTATAAAGTGCAACATCTCAGGTTTCATAAACTGTTGGAATTTTTCCAATTGCACAAACAGTGAAAGAGTTACAGCCATCCAAACTGCATATGTGCAGGGTGTATCAGCGATGACACGTCAGGTTTTAAAGAGTTAAGGAATCAAAAATGCAGCAGGAAAGTTCTATTTCCTGTTGGTGGTCAGCCAGTGGGTGAAGATGGCAGAAGACAGTACATTCACGACATGGACGAATGCTCATTACTAATCCTAACCAAGAAGCTAGTTAGCATGATTCCTGTGATCGGCAATGACAAGGTAATTGTCATGGGTTCTACTAGTGTATGTAACTCAAAAGAAATACAGGAGTCATTACAATTCTGAGACAGTAATATTGTAAAGGTAAGGAATTACTTTTAAATAACAGTAACATGTAATCTGTAATGGATTACAGTTTGTTAGTGACTTTCACAACACTGCTGATCAGTGGTCCCTTACGTCTATCTGTGGCCTGTACCAGTGTGGGAAATAATTAGTTGCACTTTCCAGTGTGGCAATTAAAAACAAAAAGTAGTAGCTCATTTGTTTTATTACAGCAACCACATTTGCAACCCCAGACACCAAGACTTCTGTGGAACCACTCGCCCAAACCCCACAACTAAAAACGCTCCCACCGCCCAGATAAAAGCGGTTAGACGCCAGACAGAGCGAGGTACATTAAGGAGGTGATGCTAGGGTGAGCAGCAGGAACAGGGGCTCTGTAGGTGTGGATTGATGGCAGAAAAAGGCATTGGGAACCCGACCAGGTCTCCCGTCATAAAGCACGGCTGAGAGATGAACCACCACAGGCCAGACGCAACTTTTAATGCTCGGCCATGACTCACGCTGACTGTCAGTAATGACTTTTATTCACTTCCATCATTTGAGTGTCGATTGCGATCATGGGCTATCTGAGAGGTGTGATTGACGGGATGGACTCAGAAATGTGGGGTGGGAGAGAGGGATAAAGGAGGACAGCACTGACTTGGACACTGCTCCTACTATGTAACCATCTTTGGTAGAAAAAGTGTGCAGCAAGCAGATATCGACTAGTTTAGAGCCATGCAAAAAGAAAATGCCTTACAGGAAGATTCAGAGCATCATTTACAAATAAACAAAGTAATTTCGAAGACTAAATTTAGCTCTCATAGCCATATCAAACCATTTTCCCAACATACTTCTCAGTATTTCATCTTCGTGCCCACATTCCACTTCCCCTTTGAGTCACAAAATTCCCCCAAATGATAAAACCCAAACAAAACTCATCAGAGCTTTTATATTGTTTCCTCAAACCTCCACTTTTCTGTAACATCTCCGGGGTATATGAGCTCCCGAAGCACACATGTTCAAAGACAGGCAGTTTAAAGATGATAATCAATATTGATCACAGAGTTATAGAGTCCGTGTGAGGCGCTGTGAGGGGGAGGGGGTCCTTATGTTGTCTGGATCTTGAGAGAATCAATGAACTAGAGGATTAGAAATGGATAGTGTGTTGTGTATAGGCTCTGAGCTGACAAGAGAGATTACCCAACACGGGCCCCCACATCTCTCACATCCTCTCTGTTTCCAATTGTTCCACGTCTTAACGCCGTGATGAACATACATGTGAAAATGTCTGTGTGAAAGGTGTATGTGTCTGCGGAAGATGCTGCGGTGAGTTAAGATGAATCGCTTGCCTTATTTTTTTCCCTGCTCTTCTGTATTGATTTGGAGGTAATTAGGCAGTAATCTGCCGGGCAGTTACATTAAGAAGACATGTGATGCAGCGGTCCTGTCACTGATGGTGGGTAAAGCACACACACACACACACACACACACACAGTAATACAGTGCATTCATTACATTCCCATTGTCTTACGGTTAAATGGCAGTTACGTCCAATCATAATATCTCTAATATCACAATACACAACCAAGAGTGCAAGACTGGCAGCTCTGCTCAACCACCTATAGCATATAAGACACTTGAATATTATTATTTTGTTGGGATGTTTCCTTAATGACTGAAATGAACCAGAAGTGTCTGAGTGGCAGCTTTGATGAGATCCAGTCAAATTCTCTAAATGCCAAGGCGACGTGCTCCAGTACTTCCTGTCATATCTCCTTCAGCATAAGATTCACTGGACCATACTTTAAGAAGAGAGGAAATAATGCTGTCCTACAATTCCTTTTAGTATTAATATCTATCACCAATGGCTGCTGGTGCTAAATTGAATTGGCAAAACATTGTTCCAAGTTCTAGCTGGAGTAGATGACCTGACTGATTTATGTCTGTTATTCTAATGAGCGTCTTTTGCTCAAGATGAAACAGGAAGTGTCTGGGGCCTTTGAACAATCACTTGTACAAAAAGTTTTGTAATTTTCATCATCTTTTCTGCACCCAATGAACAGAAAGTGTATGAACACAGAGAAATGAAGTAAGTAAACAGTTAAAAACAACTTCAGTACATATGAACATGGACTATAGGGCATGGGATGAGTATTATAATCTAGTAAATGTTCTTTTTTTATATTATGGAGACATTTTTTCTCAAATTAATATGTTAAAATATCCTTTCTTTTACCAGTCATGCAAAGTGGTAGAGGGGTCCCACCATCAGCACCCACCATGAACCAGCGTCCACTGTCCACAGCAAAACATCACCTGACCATTCATTCATTCATTCATTCATTCGTTCGTTCATGTAGATGAATATGAGCAGACTGGGAGTTGAACATGTGTAACCATTCTCAGTGTCACAGACATTTTGTTTTACTTTGTGACTGTAGCTTCTATCCTTTTTTATTTCAGGTCCAGTCTTGGTATTGAAATTATTTTTCTCACTAGGTTGTCCATGTTTACAAGTTCTGTGAATAAAACTGGGAAAAGTATCTAATATTCTCTATTGAAACCCATCTATTTCTTCTACTTTTTTTTAGATTATCCAACCTCAAGTCATGTCTGCTGTGTGTTAAAGTGCAGAATGTGCAGGAAGCATTGTGATACACAAACATCCCTTAATATTAGCTATCTTACAAGCTAAAGAAATGGTTGTGAATGCAATATATAGTCAATCCCTATTGGTGTTTTGATGTTTTTCGAGCCAAATTATTGGGAGGGCCTCCTGCATTGTTCATTTTTTAAAGACTCCATCATAATAAGAAATAGACATAATAAGAAATACAACATCCTTGCAATGAATTACTTTTGAGTAGTACAGAAAATGCAGGTCTGAGACAGAGGGAATAGCTGGGGAAGACTTGGACTCTGAGTGTGGAGGTGCAGATCCATCCCAATTGGTCATGCTTATCCTTGACAGTAACAAAGCTTTTTCTGTTCTAATAAAGCCTGTCCTCGCTATATTTACCAGCTTAGCACAGTCCACTGCTCTGGGGCCACTGTGACCTGGCTGCCTGTGTGAATGTGTATGTGTGTGTGTGAGCTGCAGAGACACATAATGGTGACTTAGCACCTGGACACGTCAACAATATGGAGATTCAGCGATGTTGATAGACTGGAATTGGCAGCAAATATATTTGTGACCAATGTGTGTGCAGAGGGAGGGAGTGTATGACTATGTGTATTGATATTTGGGACATTTTGGAGCTGTGATGACCTTTTAGCCTGTTTTCATAATGTTTTGAAGACACAGTAGTTTTAAGGTTAGTGTTAGGCACAGGGTAAGGGACTGGGGAATACAGTGTGTCCTCACAAAGATGCAGACATGTACGTGTGTGTGTGTGTGTGTGTGTGTACATGTACAGGAATGAAATGGTTTAACCCTTTATCGGGCAAGTGACTATTTTTGGTCATTTCTGCATACATTACAAGACAGTGACAGCAAAAGTTACAGTGAGGACAGTGAGTCAACAATCTCAGGTCCAATGTAGTCTACAGGGTCTGTAAGGTCCACCTTTGCATGAACAGTGACTGTAACTGCTTTGTTAGGTACCGTAAGGTAATGTTGGTCTAATGTTCTAAAAGTGATGTTCTAATGTTCTAAAATACATGTTCCTTTCACCTCACATGTGTTTTTCTTGTATTTTTTATATTTACTTCTTGGATTTTTCTTTTCTTTTTTGCCACCTGCAGGAAAGGAACCAAATATGGTAACTTCACTGACCTTGATTTTCTACATAATAAATTTTTTTTTAAAACTTTCACAAAAGTTATAAAGTCTTGTTATGTCCTCCTATAACACACTAAGGTTGAAATGTTGAATTTCAGAGTATATATGAGTGCCTTTAAAGGGTTAAGCGTTTTAGGATATTTTGGCCGGTCCTACTAGGTTTAAATGTGTTTTGAGGGTTAACACCTGGTTTTAAAGTTAGGATTAGGTGAAGGTTAACTTTAGGCTAAGGTGTTAGGGAATATACAATATAGCATTCCCTCACAAAGATAGAATAACATGAGGTGTGGGTAGTAGGCACATGCAGCATCAGAGAGAGGTGAAGATTTAGCTGTGTGGGTGAGAGAGGTGGATTAGAGATGACAGCCAGGCCCGAGGAATCCCATCATGCCACGTCTAGGGAGCGCTCCA
>JAPQRQ010000003.1:10120097-10130097 GCA_037367365.1 Apogon talboti
TGAGGATTAAGCGGGTTCAGATGATGACTGACTGACTGACTGATTAATCCAACACAGTCACACAGGACAGTGACAAGGACCTGAATATGTCTTCTATCACTGATCCAGTTGCATAAAGGAATTAAAAATTAAGTAAGAAAGAAAATCGGTGACAAAGTCAAATCCAAGGTCAAGAAAGTAAGAGTGAAACCAAAGTGACGACATGACAAGCAGATGTAGAACACACCGGTCCCCTTCTCCCTTAAATGTTTACTCATATTGTTGAAGTACACCCTTCTACCCAGGTAGTGTGTCTGTGTTTCACAACAACTCCCTGCATCCTCATAGATATTCTAATGAGGACTTCATAGTTATAATTAGCTGCTGTTATGTGCCTTGCTGTTGTTGTGACATGTCATGCTGACCTGCTGTCTGGTGTGGAATTATCTTCACTAATGAACCTAAGCGGAGTCAATGACTCAGGATGGGGGAATGTGTGTCTACAAACAGGAAGAAGACTTGTGTGGGTGTTGTGCTGATGTGCAGACGCTGCGGGTGTGGATATGGGCTAGGACTAAATAGCCTGACTATTATTGGTGGCTTCATGTAAAAGATATCAGGGCCACTTTACTACATAGTGAGACAGTGGCTCGTTACGCACCGCCAGGCGAGCTATTATACCTGCTAGATTCCAGCCACTAATTTAGCCACATGCCACTTTACGTGCATTTGATATGAATCACGGGGTGCTTAGAGGAGCCTCGGTCCCCCCTCCCTCCGCCGTGACCCCACTGCTCTCACTTCCTTAAAGAGCGAGTCGTTAAACAGCCGAGAGGATCCACCAGCAGTTATAATGGGGAAATAATGAACGCTGTTGCCTCAGGTATTTATCACAGCAGCAACTCTCAGAGCTGAGGCCATTTTATTCTCTAAATAGCTGTGCATGGGAGGCAGGACCAGGGGGAAGGGCTTTACCAGGTGGGCAATTAATGTTAAAGTCTGAGAACACACCAGCAGAAATAAGAAAGATGCTAAATCTGATCATCTGTTTATGTTGATAAAGTCAACTACAGGACTACTTAACACTGATTCAGTCTGATTTCAGGGCCTTGTAATTGAACATTATAGCAGGAGAACAGACTCCTATCACAGGTCTGTACAAGGAGACAGAGCTGTTGTTCAGAACCCACAATACAAACAAAAGTCAAGCATCAAAGAGTGAACTCTTGCTGACACACCAGACTGACTTCTATCCTGGTGTGGACACAGTTCAGTGTGGTGTGTCTGGTGTCCCGCCACTGGCTGCCTGGCTGAGAGGGTGAGGCCCTCCGGCTCAGACCGGCTGGCTCAGGACTCGGTCGGTCCCTCGGTCGCTCGCGTCCCCTTCAGACGTCAGCGCAGGCTGGTCTCACCACGGCTCCTTTACAGCCTGCTTTCATGTGTCCTTTAATGGGGAAACCGCCGGCTCAGCAGCCTGCTATAAAACACAGGCAAATTAAAACACCCAAATATGAATCAGCTACGTTGCCTAATTCAGTAGGCAAAGCCAGAGGCGTTGTTCTTCTTAAGACCTCATGAAGACCAGAGCCTATTGTCTGAGAGAGATGCTAAATCAGGTGGAATCATGCTTGATAAGTGACCACTGCATCAAGTGCTACAGAGGAAGAGAGGAGACATTTGATAGTAAAGGCTCTTTAATCTGAGCCTGGAGGTATTTCCCTTTTTTTACAGTCAGATGAAGATAATCTTCAAAGCGCACAGCCGAGGCAAGTGCATATTTCACAGAGAACAATAACAGAGTGAGTCACAAGCCCACGACACAAACCCTGCCACCAATGACTCGCCACAGTCTGCTACAACTGCGGCTGCCACTTAGACAACAGCAGCTCCATAAAATGTCGCGAAGAAACACCAGCTTTAAAAAAAAAAAAAATTGTTAAAATAAAACTAAACCGCATTTGTTTTTTAACTCTCATTTCATTGTAATGATGGAAATAAGGGCATCATTCTGAGATTAGTGCTGCTATTTCGCCTCCACTGACGTTAAATGTTCTGCTGAAGAGCTTTAGAGAAACAATGGAAAAACAGACCACTGAAAAGACAGGATGATTGGATCATAGACAGTTTGCACTTTCAAAACTACAGAAGACTGGTGTGTCAGCAGCATCCAAAATATAGAAGCAGAGGAGTACAGATGCAAATACAAAAATAAAGCATTAAATGTTCCGTGCATTTTAACCCATAAAGACCCAAACAGCTACTGGCCACCAAAATCATCTACTGATCTAAAATGTTCAAGAACTTCTGAACCACTAAAGTTATCAATAAGTTTAAATATTTCAGGTAAAATCGAGTTTGTCGTCTTTTCGTGGTCATCAGATATGACCCATTTGTATGTTCAGAGGATCCATAGTAAACATGGAAACACCATCGTCTTATACAACATTGATTCACCAGCAAGGAGGTTGATAAGTTTCTGTTCAGTTATTGATATCTTTGCTGAAAAAGTCACTTTTTCTTCAATTTTCTGTTTTTGATATTATAACCTTTGTATTTACTCTGTGCTTTGATGAATATCAAAGATCAGTGAATTAAATATAGCAAAATATCTGATTTTCACTGAAAAAATGTTAAATTACAGAAGATAAGATTATAATAAATGGTGATAAATCTGTTAAGAAAGGTTAAACAGAGACAGAAATGCCTTTAGGAGCTGCCACAGAAGTAGCACTGGGTCTTCATGGGTTAAAGTAAATGGTCAAATCTATTCATATAGGTTGAAATAACAGATTTTACTTTGAGAGCCTCTCCTTCATCCTCCTCTGGATGAAAAAAAAAGAAAAACAAAATATTTGACACTATTAAAGACAATTCCTAATTCACAAAGGGAGACACACACACCTAATAGAGAGGACATCTTTTATTTAAGGCTACAGCGTGACTGATAGACTCATGGAGCAAAGACAAACTGTAGACACTATGAATAATTTTTACTTAAAAAAAAAAGTGTCAGACCACTTAGATTCCTCTTTGATACTACACATCAACATGAAATATACACTATTTACATTTGTTCAGGGCAGAGAAGACCAAGTCCTCGCTGACATTTTACACATTTTACAGATGTCATAGAAGCAGAGAGAGTGAGAGAGTGAGAGAGAGACATAGAAAAAGAGAGAGGTGGGAGGAACATATAAGAATACATCTTAATTAAAGTAAAAAGGGGTACGAAAATAGCCGAACTTTAAGAACAACATTTTGTAGTGAACAATATAAAATTTCAACAGTGTTGGTCACAAAGTAATACTCTGATGGCTCGATAAGATGATGTAGACAGTAAAGTAGAGGTAATAGATTGTGTAACTGTTTATCAAAATGGCGCAACGCGTCACGCCACAACGTGCGTTGTAAAAATAACCAGACAGGTGTCACAGTATTTAGAAGAACAGAACTGGCTTATCCAGCAAGTAGTGGCTAGACTTTAGTACCAAAAATCTGAAACTATTGCAACTGTAGTGCGTTCATGAGGTAAAAAGAAATAATACACATACTGGAGGATCGAAGGTTGAAGAGGACAAACGTTAAAGCCATAAAATGTAACAAAAGCCCAGAGTGGGGCCATTTTTGGTTGCCTTAATTTATTATTACTGGCTTAGTTTTTCCATCGGAAAAGGGGTCATTCCAAACTCTGCACTCTCTTGCGTTTTCTGTTCAATAAAATTTTCCAACACCATGTGAATGTTATCAAGAATTTTTCCCCTTGTCTGCTTTCACTCAACAGAGACAGGCCCGAGTCAAGTATTTAAGTACCAGGCAAACAGCAATAACTCGGGGAAAAACATACTAACAGTCGATAATCAATCATGCAAGTATTTCTTACCAAGCGTCCTGAAATAGCACATAGTAATTGCATTGTTACACGTAAACCTGCAGTGCCTCATCCTACCTCATGTCCCTTCTCTGGTCTTTCACACCAAACAGGGAAGATAGTTGCTGAAGAGGAAGGTCTTTGTCTCTAGATACTGATCTAAGGTCAGTTTTAGCATTTCCTCCATGCAGAGAGAGCGTCATGAATTGAAAATATGATTCAGCTAATGCAATGAGGGGACATATGCCGACATACGGTGTATTAATTGGCCTGCAGATCTGTGCCTGAGGGCAAGGCCTTAGTCTCTCCTGAGCATAGTGGGATGAGGGGCACTGGGGTGTGTGTGCATATTTGTGTGTATGTGTGCATGTGTGTGTTTATGTATAACATCACAGTCGGCCGTGCTCCCTCTCATTTCACTGTCCCTCTTCCTCGCGTAGGAATTGGAAGACGGATGAGAAGTCCTTGTTAGCGTAGCCACGTGAGCACATAACTCGGAAGATCTGGTGGGCGAGGGAGCCCAGAGGGATGGGTGTCTTAGTGTTGGTGGCAGTGCTTTGGGCCAAACCGAGATCCTGGAAATCAGGCCAAAAAGAGAAACAAAAGCAAAGACAGCGAGAGGCAGGTGTTAAATGACGGGAATTAAATAATAACTACGACTAGGGGTTTACGTCTCTCCCTTGTAAGATGATTTACTGTGTATCTAGACCCACGGAGCTACGATACAAGTCAGAGATGATACATTTTAATACATAATGAGTTGTTTGGTATGATTCAATGTGATGCTATCCTGTTTTTTTTTTGCTTAATATAGACATTCTTTTTTTTTTTTTTTTAAAGATATTTCAGAAAAGACCAGGTAGTCCTAGATGTAGTAAGCTGTGACTGTCAGATAGAAATTCAGTTTCCATATGACGTCGGTGCATCGGATATCATTACCACTTGTTCTGCATTTGAGCTGTGGCTAGGTTTTGGCTGGAAAAACTCATCAATATCTCTGTCTTTCTGTTCCTGTTCTTGTTTGTGCAACCTGTGGCTCCCACAAAGTCTTCAATGCCATCATAAGTTTACAATATCTCACAAGGGGATTGGTAATATTTGTCGTGCACCCTTAGATTTAAATGTCCTGCTACAGAGTTTACAAGTAGCCAGCATTTTATCCAGCTGTCTTTTCCTCTTATGAAACCCAAAAAAATCTAGGTTTTAGATTTGACAATGCTCTCAAACACTGTATCTGTGTTGCCAGACAGAGTTTGCTTATGATACAGCAATATTACTCATGTTACTCTCACAGAAAAAGAAAGGTCAGTGTGAGTTGATGCATGACTGACCCAAAAGTGGAGAAGCTCTGCAGACTTAACCGCCTCCACTGACCGATTCACAAGTCAAAACCAGGTCATCGGAGAGTTCAAGTTACATTTAGATTGATTCATGGGTCCGTAAGTTGGCATCGTCGTATATTTAAAGTTAAGACTGGATTCTGATTTGTATCTAAAACTTCTTACTGAATGCTCAAAGAGTGTATCCTGATTCTATCATATCTCCTGAGTTTAGTAAGTGTGATAGAACTACCAAGGCTAATGTATGCAGAGCACACTTTGCAGGTGTATTAATAGACACGGAGATGCACTGAGTAATACAGAGACATAGCCTGACCAGCACAGAGGAGCTAAAGCTGTGACAGTAAAATCAAGTAGCAGAAGTCACAGATGGACTACTGAAAAGGAGAACCGCGGCAAAAGAACAATTCAAACAAAACAAATTAGAGGGATGAGAGAGTGACAAAAGACACTAAAGAAAGAAGAGAAAGCAGGGAATGAAGTGACAAAGCACTGAAGCACTAAATTAGTCTGCAACTATATTAACAGTTGTTGATTCATTGTTGTTTAACAGGAAACAAATGGAGCATTTACAGACTGCACTGCAACTACTGAAATCTATTTTTCAGTTTTAATTGACTGCAACATACAACTGTCTACATTTTCATGCTATCAAAACACTTATTAAGATTTTTTTTGATAGTGAATGAATCATCACATGGTCAAAGTAATGATAAGGATGATGGAGTAATATAAAAACAGAGAGTTGGTACCTTAGCCATTAATGTGGTTCCAAAGCCGCCCTGGTAGTTGTTTGCAGAGGGGACGCCCTCCATGACGCCAGGGACCGGATTGTACGTGTCGCTAGACCAGCAACGCCCTGAAGACATGTTGAGGATCTTTGCCAATAGCTTCGGGTCTAAACCCAGTCTGGAAGGGAGTGATGAGTATGCAGTTGGTAATAGGGAAATCTATGATTGAATTTCCACCTAATAGATAAACTGTACAAAAGTTACTTGAAGAACAGTGTTTTAATACACATCAAGCAGGTGCTCCATGCTGAAAGGGAAAACTTTTGATGAGATGTATGACGTAGAGTGCGTATACTTGTAATTTACGTATGTGGCTGATGTAACACTGTCAGGGAAAGAAGGTTGGATGTGGAATTCATTTTTAAAAGACGTGTGGAGAAAGATGGGTGTTGGGTGGCCGGTGATTGTAGTGACCCCCAGTGAACCCGACGGCCGGCTGTGACCATTCCTCAGCGTTAATGGCTGAAGGCTTTGTAATGCTGGCTAATGCAGTATTGATGTTTACCAGCACATCTATCCTTCATCATCCCCCTTTCATGAGGAAAAAAAGTAAAGTGGAGAAGGAAGAGAAGTGGTTAAGCAGCACAAGGGAGCCATAAACCTAGCTGTCACCTACAGAGGCGCACTCTTAGGTCTGCTGTCCCATTTTGCAGCAACCTATTTTCATATGCAAGAGGACAAATCTCCAGACTATGATAAGAATAAGCAAAAAAAAAAAAGTGTAGACAGACAGAAGCAGGGAGTGAAACAAAGTGTCAAGCAGTACAGTGTGGAGGGTGTAACTGTAAGGTCTGTCGGTTGCTCAGTCTGCCTGTGTTGTGCAGCTTTTGCATATTAACAGTTTAAAGGCCAGTGTAAAGCTGACCACATCAAGCCCTGGCTGCTTCAGTTCAGTGTTACTTACAGGCCTGTAACTCTATTCTGCTCTCAATATGACTATTAAACCATCATAGGTCCTTAAGGCCAGCAGCCTCCCTCCATCCCTCCCTCCACCTGGCTCTCATTCTGCCATTACTACCACAGTTTTTATTAGCTGTCTACTAACCAATTAAGAATGGGAATTGCATTAACACTCTCTCCCTCCTCTTTTGCTCGACGTCTCTTTTGTGTCTGCTTACCCTCCCTTCTTTTTTTTTTTTAATAACCAGAACTGTTTTGGAAATGTGTCATAAATGATGCTGCATTCGTGCCTATGTGTGTACACATGTGTTTTAGCTCGAACTTTTTAAAAGGCAGTCTCGCTCATGATGGCTTTTTTAGTTTATGTCTGTAAGCATCCCTCGCCATCCTGCCTCTCCTCTCCACTCATTCGCCTCTTCCTTCCTACCCCCTCCTTGTCTTCACTGCTGACACCTCCCTGTCTGAGGACTCTGGGGGACATATGTTTGACATCGCACACAATCCCCCCCCCCTCCCAGATCTGTCCACATACACACACAAGCAGCCAGCCCCTCCCTGCGTTCTGGGTCAGCAGCTGAAAAGGTTACTGGCTGAGCTACAATAAAGCGCGTCCGAGCGCGCAGATCGTTTGTTATAGCGACCAGAGACGCTGACGGGGAGCTGTTGTCCTCTGTTAACGATAAATCAATGAAGTTCCCCTCCTGCTCCCATCACACATACACACACCAACGCTCGCATACGTACAGCGGTGTGGTTATTAGCTGACGCAGTGGTGTTGTTCCTCGCCTGCAGTAATTTGCGTGGAGAAGAGGACATGTCACGCTTTAACAAGATTGACATGGATAAACAGACACAGACGGAGTCGGTGTTAACAAACGTGTTGCTGTGTGATGCTGCTGCAGATTAAAGAAATGTGCGAGGTGAAAAAAAAAAAAAAAGAGGAGAGGGGAGGCTGTTTATGATTTTATGATCTGAGAGCTCTGGCAGGTGGAGTTCATTTGCAGCGGCGATATTAACTGTCTGTTTCATTGCGATTAGCTCCTCATCCTTGTCTGACAGGAGAGGAAGCCCAGCCCGATCCCCATTTATTATTACATTAAAGAGGTAACGAGCACATATACACACACAAGCATTTACTATCCCATTTACAGCGGCAACAAGCGCATTTATCACCCAACTTTAATCTTCATCGGAACATATGCTGACAATTTATTTGAGCTACGGAGAGAGGGGAGAGGGAGAAATGTGTGTTTGTGCCATGTGTGTTGTGGAAAAGCGATTTATGTGTCTCAACACAAAAGGACTGTGTCTTGTTATACCCCTTGATTCGCCTGTCGTTCTCCTCATAAAATGAATAAAGAGATAAATATCCGTGTGTCTATTTCTACAAAAAATTGCCATGTGGATCAGATGAGTGTATGCTTGTATGCATGAATGAGTGCAGGTACACAGGAATACAAGGTGAACTGTAAGCTAGTAAAAGATCATATCCCTTCCTTAGCCAGGCGTCTCTTTCCTCCTCTTCCTCTCCTTTCATCTTCATGTGCATCGTTAAAAATCGCTGCTGCCTCTCTGCTCTTTGCTTCTCATCTCCCTCTTTCACTGACTGCTTGGCTGCATGCAGAAATTACGGCGGGCAAAGGAGAGATGAGGGGATTAAAAGAATGGAATAAAAGGGAAGGAGGTAAAGCAAATAGGCATGGGGAAGAAAAACCAAAAGAGAAGGAGGAAAGGAAGGCGGGGAGACATGGTGCATGTGTATGTGTCTGCGTGTGCACTCATAATTGTCATGCGTGGCCATTCCTTGCACTAAGAGAACGTCACGCTCTGTTGGAGACGGCCCAGGCTTCCATCTGAGATCAACAAATTAGCTCCATGGACATAAGTGTGTGTGTGTGTGTGTGTGTGTGTGTGTGTGTGTGTGTTTCTGCATGTATAGGTAAAAAAAAAAAAAAAAAAAAAAAGGCACACGTACATTTGAAGAAAGGGCAGCTCTATCGGTCCTAACTCCAGGATGATAAAATGTTATTTCTAGTTTCCTGTAAATTGGCTGTTGAGTGTTTCTTTTGTGTCACTGCGCGTCTGTACATATACACCTCTTTGCATACAAGCCTGGGCCGCAATGCAGCATGGGAGATTTACGGGTGTAGGCTCTCTCTAAACGATGACAGTCTTTGTCAAACCCTCTAATAAAGCCCTAGAGATAGGTTAGTAAGGAGAGGGGAAACACACACACACACACACACACACACACAGACAGAGAGAGAGGCTTAGCATGGCTCAGTCATTCTAAGTTAGCATTTGTATATATTTTTTACAGGCTTAGATTATGAAGATGTGCGCAGTGAGTGAAAGTCGTAGTTTGGTAGAGAACTACGGTGTCTGTGGATGTAAATCTGTGTGTCTGCATGTGGATGTGTGCATCAGAGACAGTGTGGCAATGTGTAAATCTGTGTTGCTCCCTTAATGCCTCCATATTTCAGAGGCCTAGTGGGGGGATTTATGTGCGACTGCTCATGCCAATTTTCCTCCTCTGTCTCAGCACAGATAAATCAGCTGCACTAACACAGCTGCACTGTGTGAAGAGGAATTCATGTACATGTGCACACACACAAATGCTAGATGCACACACCATTTAAGTTGCAAAACCCATAAAAACACCTAATAGCAACATGGAGTAGAGAGGAAACGCTCTGGTATTGAACGAGGTTATGTATAAAGAGGGGTGATAATAAATTAAAATAAAACACATCTTAAGTGAAAAATGAAAGTGAGGGTTTCGATAATTTTATGCATCAAGAAGATAACTAAACCATATTCATACAATAAACAAATCCTAAAAAAAAAAATTATAATAATCTCCCCACTCCTGCTCCTAAAATAGAGATTCTCAGGTGAATCCATACTTTGATGAGACTATAAACCGTAACCTCATCATACTCTTTTGTTTTAATTTCGAAAAATTTACATCTCATCATTCTATGTTTTTGTACAAAGAGGCTTTGTGCCAGGATAAGGCGAAATGAATGATGGTGTTTTAGCGACAGGGTTGTGACAGGATACTGCTGAGAGCTCAATCAGCAGATGTAAATCAGAGTCTGTGGCTCCACCCCCTCATCCAT
>JAPQRQ010000003.1:10135097-10136925 GCA_037367365.1 Apogon talboti
AACGACTCTGATTTAGCCTGTTTGTAGTCAACATTAAATTCATTAGCACTCCTTTCATTACACACACACACAATCAACCAAAGCATTTCATGAGAGCCTTATAACCTTTTAAAGACGAGTTCTTTTTGAAGTGGTGAAATGAAGTGGCGTGTGCGTACAAATAGAGAGAATCTCTTTGTACACAGAAGTGCAGTGTCTGTGTCTATGCTTGTTTGTGTTTGTGTGTGTACCAGGAACAGGTGCAGATCCCAGAGCCGGCCACCAAGAAGACGTCAGTTGGAGCTTCTGAGGCCGTGTCTGAGAATTACGAGCCGAATGTAAACCAGTAGGCACTTTTTATTGGTGGTGGGTTTAAATTAAACTACATTTGTGAGTATGAGGCTGCACAAACAACGAACACACTCACAGATTCACACACACACACACACACAAAGGGGATGTTCCCAGGGTTTGGTAATGAATGACGCATTTGACAATGTGCCACAACACTGCTTTTTTCCCCCCGCGAGAGTGTACGGAAAAACACTTCAAGCCAAACAACACCTATAATATCATTAGAGCTCCAAACACCTCATTTCCTCAAAAGATAATGTAACGGCTGTTACTTTAGGAATGCAAGGAAAGATTTAGGGATACACCAAATTTTATGTCACACCATAATCCAAATGCAGTTGGTGTAAACAAACTCTTTTGCCTTGGCAAACTACTACCTTGTTTGCTACTAAGTTTTTAACTATATGCATATGTAAGGTTAGTGTTTTGGCTCGGTAGCAGTCATCTATAATTCAGACTGAAACAGCTTTCACACTTAATAGTGTAACAGCCTTGAGTCAATGGGAGTTGACTACTTGCAGCGTAAGCCAGTGGGGGTAGGATGTTTACAGGCCAACAACACAGCCTCATGTGGTTCACCATTATAATTACACCCAAGGGCAGATCTTTTTCTCAAACAAATTAAAAACCCAAACAGGCCCCGTAAAAAGCATAACGGATATCAAGTAAATAAGTGAAATGGTACGAGGGTGTGCATTAACCAAAATCACTCGCACACATAAAAAACAAACAAAAAAAGAAATCAGCACTTTCAACGGTTTATCTGCCAACTTTGCTAATGCCGCTCTGCTATGTTAAAAACAGACTCTATATCGGTTCCACTTAACGAGCGCAGAACCATGAGAACCGACTTCTGCGCACGAAAACTTCATGAGA
Source organism: Apogon talboti (assembly GCA_037367365.1). NCBI lineage: Eukaryota > Metazoa > Chordata > Actinopteri > Kurtiformes > Apogonidae > Apogon > Apogon talboti. The sequence goes on from JAPQRQ010000003.1 coordinate 10,136,307, forward strand.
ACCTCAAGCAAGTAGGTGACTACAGAAATGTGAGAAGTGAGGGAAGATGTAATGCAGTTACTTGTACGGTGTAAATAGTTTCTTGTGTTTACTACATTGAATGGTTTGCGAAATCTGTACACTGACCACCAGACCAGCCCAGCCCTCATCATCATCATCATCATCATCATGATCATCATCATTGGTAACTGCTCTTTTCCATAGGGGAGAGTCTGGTCAATGGTAAGTGACAGAGAATTGAGGAAGCTGTAGAGGTTCACAATCAATCCTTTCCCTTGGCCCAATGAGACTCATCTAGGATAGAGCAAGTTAATAATGATCCCCAATTAGGCTGTTAGCGGGCAGGGTCAGATGTACACAAACACACACATATACTCACACTCACATGGTTCAGGTGGACAGACTGTCCTTCATATAGACAGGATGCAAATTTCCTTTTATATGAGTGACGTATAGTTTGACGTTTTGGATGCATTTGACAGACAGAGACTTTTTGTGAAACTCATACACCAGCTGACTGTGTGTCTGCGTACACACACAGCAGATGACACAGGGCCAGAGATGCAAGAGCCAAAAAGAGCCAGTTCCCAGCTGCTGTTGGTCTACCTCCATCTGGAGC
>JAPQRQ010000003.1:10136987-10163536 GCA_037367365.1 Apogon talboti
CAGCCTCCCTCTCAATATCCCTGGTCACTTTACTACCCTGCACCCTCCCACTGCCCCCCGCCTTCTTCTTCCTCTGTGTCACCAGTGCCCGTCAGTTTGGGGCTTGTTATGCTAATCTAGACGGCGGACCACTTTCTCTTCCTAGGACTAGTTAGCCATCAACATGACAGACTACGACAGCACCGGCCCCTGCCCATCTGAGCGGAGTCCTTAACTCAGCGTCAGAGTCATCATCACTAACCTCCACTAAACTGCCTTCAGGCTCACATTCTCATTAATCCCATTCCCAGACTGGATTAGGTTAACATGTGTACTCTGCTGTTCTTTCTTCAAACATTATCCATTAACAAACACAAGTTAGGCTGGACGTACAGGAGATTAGGCAAGTCTTAAGCACAACACCATATTCACTTTCCATTAAGTTAGTTGAATTACGGCAATCAAAGAAGTAGTTCCACATGTGCACACTGCCACTACTGATAAATTCCCAGTGCAAAATATATCAGCAAAATACAGTAACAAAAATATTTCTTAATATCTGACGTTTCAAATTACTTGTCCAGAATAAACTTCTCAGTGTTTATTGTGTTGTGAAAGGGGAGAAAATGAGCAACATAACCTAAGACATTCAAATACAAAGAGTGGTGTTTCTATTTACTTATGTAGATTTCACAGATAACAGAGGATATAAGGAGGTTAATTAGTATCAATGGGACATTTTACAAAAGCTTAGCATTGGTAGACTCTGATTCCAATACCTAATGTGACACTTCTTCATTGGAACTTCTGACTTAAAAAGGAAAAAAAATAACACTTTAATGAAACTTTAACAAAAATTCATCCCACCCTTGACTTTTATGGGTGGTTTGACGTTCAATTCCAGTGATATTAATTACAAAGACGCTAATGTTTAGTTCAGTATTTATCAAGTTTCTAATAGTCACAGATGGTTCCCATCTGGAGGTGCCAATTTTTTTCAGGAAAGAGGAAGGGAAATTAATATTGGCTAATTCACTATTGGTTTGTTACTGTACCAAATAATCATTATTATATCCCATTTTAAATTTTGTGACCTTGTCAAACTGTCCTGAGAGACATAAATAAACATTTGGCGAGGCAGTCCTAATTCAAGGTCAGTTATTTTCAGTTCTCAACCTAAGGAGATGCAGAAGTCTATTCTCATGTGAGCATTTTATCCATTTTGTTTAATCCACCCTTTTGAGACATCTTGAGCTTGTCTACAATGGCATAAGAGATAACAAAAAGAGATAACAAAAAGTTGGGTCATGGCCATCAAAATTATAGTAATAAAAGACACAAGAGACAAGTGACATGACAATGTGAATGGACTTTGGGATTGTCTGTCAACTGTGACATTAATAACCATTACTAATCGAGTCACAGTAGATTTTTATCAATGCAGCCTAGGGTCCTGTGGGAATGGATGGTGAGAAATAAAGGCTAGGTCTGTCAGCAGAGCAGTGGATTGGCAGCGTTGACTGACGACCCAACTGGTGCCAGCCTTGGCTCAAACAAGCTCCTACAGGCTGGAAGATGACGTTCGAACTGTCGGCAAATGACACACTGCAACGCTCAGGCTTCACTTGATGTGGTATGGATATGATTAGAGTGGTGTTGAGACTCAGCCTAAATAGGTAGTTAGCTGAGGATTATAAGACCTCGCAAACAAGCAACATTAGCCAGAGTGCCCATGGTTTCACAGCAACAAGGCTCTTTTTGCTTTCATTTGCACCGATAGCTGACTTTCCCACCACTGGGAAAAACACAATGAAATATTTTTTTTTTTTTTTTTTTTTTTTTTTTTTTAGGGCCTGTTTAAAGCCATCGTCCGTTAGCAATGTGGCAGCCCACCATAGGCACAAAGACACAAAACACAGGCATTCTGGGTAATTACTGCTAACGACCCTGCCGCTTGTTAGCCAGACCTCCTATTTTTGCCATTACTGTGCCAACACCCTGAGCCTGTGACATCAGAGCTTGTTTTGTTGTGGGTCAACTTTGCATGCGGACACTTTTTAAAGACACCAGACAGTGGAAGTGTTGTGTGTCTGTAAGCAAACGTAAGCCTGTCTACAGAACCAGTGTCTCTGAATATAATGTTCTATGGCGGATGGCAGAAACAACAATATGTGTGTGTTTATCATGATCCAGCTGGGTCATATAAGGCTTAGGGCCAACAAATTGGTCAGTTTGCAAGACTGAAAAGCACCAGGATGCCAATGAGATAATGAGAGGAGCTGAAAAATGGTGAGAGTTTCTTTATTTTGCTTGTTCTTTTTTAAAAAAAACATTTTGACTTTGCAGTTTGGCTCCCACAGTTAGCTGCCAAACCTCTAGTGACGCACAAACAAACACACACACACATTTTTTTGTTAAATATGCCACCTCACATACAAGAAAAGATTAGTTTTATATTGAAAGGAAAATCTAAATTAAAAAGTAAAAACCAATACAGAAGCCACAAAAACAACAGGCTGCATTTGCAAAAGTATAGGGGTAAGAAAAAACACAGTATGTTGGGAATGTCTGTGTTGTGTGTATTGTTATCCCCTGCAAACTAAAGGAATTTCAGTTCAACAATGATTCTCCTTAAATGCGCAGTATGCCATTACTGCCACTAGGGGTCTCTCAATCAAGAAAATAACAAACGACATAAGCAACAATGGTTAACAACTATGGCAGATCCTGAACCATTCATTCCAATGGGAGACGTGAACATGATTTACAGTTTTCCACTGATTCTGAAGTCACAAAGTCATCGGATACATTTCTCACAAGCCACATATCCTCTGAACATTCTGACATTAATGCGACATTTTTCAGAAATTAGAAGAAAACCAACTTAGCTTAATTCATCTCAATCTTTCACGAGATCTGACAACAATATACAATCTAAAAAGGTGATAAAAACAGGTTAAGATTATGTTCACACTGCAGACAAAAGAAGCCTAAATGTGACTTCTTTGCCCATGTGACCCATATCTGTTTTTTTTTTTTTTTTTTTATGAGCCACTTTCATACATAGTCCTAAATTGGACACGTATATTTTTAGCACAAAAATCAAAATTGAGCATTAAGACCTGCCTTGTGGACTTAGTAGCCTTAGGGAACAAAAGGGGAACTATGTCATAAGCATATACTGTACTATCTTTGTATAGAAGATTTATAATGTAGTTTAATGCTGTTGTGAGTTAGTGTCATATCATGGGAGTTGTTGTTACCAGCAATACTGATGAAAATGTATCTGATGTGACTCAATAATGTCAAACGCTAACTTTATATTAGATGGGTCGATGTATCCAATGGTAAGTAAGCTATTAACATTATGCAATTGTACACATTATCTCTACTGGTTACTCTTGTAGTAAAGTGGATCAAGACTGAAATATCATTGATGTTGGTATCTACTGCATCACTGTGTTTCAAGATGCATGTTAAAAAGAAAAAAAAAAAACTTGACCGGGAAACTGTTGTATTTCTGTCTTAACTTATAACATACTAGGTGTACAATGTAAGGCAGATGTGTCAAACTAAACTTATGTTCCTATTAACAAATGTTTATTGTGTTTTCAAGTAAGGACAAACTGTGAAAGATAACCAACCAAATGAATCTGGCTGTTACATTGAATAAAATTACATAATTTATTCATATTTAACATCACTGTAAAAATATCTATAGCATTGACTGATTAAATGTTTAAATGCAGACTGCAAAATCATCCAGATGCCAATAAAAAATATATAAATGTATTATATGTAAAAGTATTATTTTTGTTTTTGAAACCTCTATGAATATAAGACAAGGCACTAAATATGCAGCAGCCATGATCTTGACCCTATTATTATTATTATTATTATTATTATTAAAAGCCCTAATAATATTACTTTGTAATAAAGTTCCTGAGGAGGAAAAAGCCTCCTGATCATAGCCCTATTGTCACTCATGCTGTCTTACTAACAAACCTTATGACAGTACCTTATTTGGGTAGAGTGCCATCTACTGGTAGGAGCAGGGCATGTAACTTCTTATCTGAGTCAAAGATCTGGAAAGGTAGGTAAGTAAGGGGGTGGTGGTGGTAGGGTATGGGGATGGCCTTGCAAAGGCTGCAAAATGCTAAAATGCTGGATCCTGGAGCACTCTTTTACGACTAGTTTCCACAGGTTTAACCTGGCTCAACAAGGTCAAACCGTCACCACCAACAGTCATCTTCATCTGGAGTACAGGGTGAGGCTAAATCTGCAGCTTTCTTTTATCATCAGTAAATACTGATTGTTGTTTAGGTCAGATAACAAAGTTTTTGATTATAAAGTAACCTTTGCATATTCATTAAAGTTCAAGTTTACATTTCTAATTATTTATTTTAATCTGTGGACTGAAACTCATCAGAATTGTACTTAAGCATTTCCATTTCATGCAACTTTACATTTTTAATCAACCACATTTCACAGGGACATATTGTATTTTTTATTTCACTGCAGGATTCGACTTACCATTACTATACTGTAATAACACTTTGACAGGCACCATTTTGCATACTGAGTACTTTGTACTTTAAACAATATTCTGCTGATGAACACATGAACTTTCACTTAAGTAACACTTTGAACTCTGACTTTTAGCAGGCATATTTTTACACTGACATTTTCAAAAATATATGAGTAATTCCTCCAACTCTTGCTACTTTTTTTAATCACTTAAATTCACAATGAAATAAAATTGAGAAAATACTAGCAGAATTCCTGCTTGATATCTAATGTATGACTAAATAGCAAAATTACTCTAACTGTATTACGTAAGTTTACTGTTTTTGTATTGTATGCAAGATAAATATGAATCAATCTTTACTGTGGATGACAGGAGATGACAGTGGGTGGGCCGATGCATTCAGCAGGTATGCATGCATGCCTCCTTGTGTGTGTGTGTGTGTGTGTGTGTGTGTGTGTGTGTGTGTGTGTGTGTGTGTGTGTGGTACTTTGCAGAACATGCTGCAGAGGCCAGAAAATTCAGGTAAATTATTGGTCATCTCAGGCTAGTAAAAAAAAAAAAAGGCTTAGTTAAGAGACAGGCGAGAAAGAACCTTCACAGCCTGACTGCACACACTAAAGGCGTCGTGTCTATAGTATGTAAACAGTGCGTGTGTGTTAAGAGAGTAACAGGCTTAAGACTCTGATCTCGCCGACTGCAGTTGGTCTGTACTGCAGACGCCAGCTAGTAAACATGTCCATGTGGGGCAAGTCTATGTTTGTATGGGAGAGGGAGGGAACTACAGTGTGTTTTGTACATAAACGAAAGCAGCACGAAGCAAATTGAGTAAGAAGTCAGTTATGCGGTAATGTCAGGATATAGCATGCCTTCGCCACATACTTGAAACTAAAGAAATATGTATGTGTGAATGAAAAAGAGAGAAAGCCGGAGAAAGGGAGAGATGGACAGTTTTACTGCGATGCGTCTCCTTCTTGTCTTATCTCCCACTTCTCTCCTCCACTCGATGTGAGGGCAGTTTCTCTCCTCTTTATGACTCTTTATCTGACATGAAAGGCACTAACATGGGATACCCGCCATTACGGCTCCATCAACATGAAAAGCTCTGACATGGGATTCTCCGCTGCAGCTCAGCCCATTAAGGACGACTGGTGATCCTGTGCTCTGTCAAGAAGCCGTCACAAGTAGACAGCGCCAACATAATGAGGACTTAAAACCTTAACCTTGCCTTTAAGACCCTCAGTCAAAAGCAGCAATAAAACCTCAAGAGGGCACCTACTGGCTGGCCCGCTCAGTAATTACAACCGATGTCCTAGCACTTACCCAAAAGGTCCAATAGTTTAGATATACAAAAGAGTGCAAGACAGTGCTGAGGACAGACTAAAGGTCCAAATGCCTACCACGATGACTGCCATTCTCAAATGTGCACACTAGTTCCGATTCTGATGACGCAGCCTCCTCTACTTCCTTCTTTTTATATAATGCCTGGGCAGGTGTAAAAGGATAAGAGGCTAGCCCTAACCATAACCAAATAAGAAGCCTGTCACACAATTTACAAATACACTAGTTAAAAGTGAACCACAGAAGTGGAATTTAAAAAAAATTAATGCAACCCCATATGTTAATATAGAATGGATATATATATACACACACACATCACCAAACACTCATACTCCAATGTGAGTGACACTGGAGGGAAGGTGGGTGAAGCATCAAGTCCAAGGACACAACAGCACATGACTGGGACAAGCTGGATTTGAACCACCAACCCTCTGCTTAATGGATGACCTGCTCTACCCCCTGTGCCTCCTGACGGTTTCTCTAGTATGTATGTTTGAGCTGAAAAAATAAAAAAGCACATTTCTATGCATTTCACATCAAGTAAACAGACTTAAATTGCAATCCCAAACCATGATATTACCCATAATAATCCCACACATTTTCAACCCATCATGCAGCCCTGTCTATAGTATACTCTTTCAGACATAGCTTACAACAGCAACATCATATTCCATTTTGTGTATCTTGACTATCCAGCACTATGAAAAGAAGCCAATAATAATGAGATGGACTGCTCTTTATGTTATCAATTATGCAGAAGAACAGAAACATTAACAGTGTTGTATGAAGGATGATAGTGGATCCATTGTATGCGCTTCGAGTATGCGTTAATAGAAAAGCACTATATAAATCTAATCCATTATTATTATTATTATTATTTTAAAACTATTAAACACAATATCAGTTAAGCACACAGGTACATTTGTTGACATAAGATGCTTGGAGACAAAGACAGCGCACCAAAAAATGGGATAATGGGGCCAACATTACCTCCTGACACTGGAGCATCCATGAACACAGCTCCCATCTTCTCTGCAGCTATTGCCATCTCCTTTGAGACAGCAGGATCAATGGTGGAGGAGTCAATCAAAAGTGTTCCCTTCTTCACCTTCCTGAAAAGGAAAAGGAAAAAGCATTAACCCTTGGACATGCACAAAAGACATTTAGGGTTATTAGATTATAGGAACAATGTGTAGCGTTCTTAAAATGCATGTCTTTGACAATATTAAGGGCTGTAGTCAGCATCCTGATGCTCGTGCTTCTATTCGTGTCAAGCTGTGTGTATCTATGTCACATGGAGTTTAGGTTGCAGTCTGTGTTGTATAAGAAGCTGATAATTTGTCAATCTTAGTGCACTCCATTTCTAAGCTAACAGTAGCTAGTGTTACATGTTGTTGCCGCTGTGGAGGAGGAGATGGGAGGAAAATCCAACCTGTAATGTATAGTACATCTTCTACAGGCTGATATCATGTTGCTGGCAGTTGAGAAAGTCAGGCAATGTGCTGATTTCTTTATGTCTGTTACAATCTGTTCATACAGTATCTCACAAAAGTGCACAAGTTCTCTAACATCCACCAGCTTCATGATGTCGTCATGGAGGAGGAGAAGAAGATTCCAGTGGCAACATGTGAAGCTCTGGTGAGCTCCATGCCCAAGAGGGTAAAGGCAGTGCTGGAAAATAATGGTGGCCACACAAAATATTGACACTCTGGGCCCAATTTGGACATTTTCACTTAAGGGTGTACTCACTTTTGTTGCCAGCGGTTTAGACATTAATGGCTGTGTGTTGAGTTATTTTAAGGGGACAGTAAATTTACACTGTCCTACAAGCCATAAATTGACTACTTTACATTGTATCAAACTGTCATTTCTTCAGTGTTGTCCCATGAAAAGATATAATTACATATTTGCAGAAATGTAAGGGGTGTACTCACTTTTGTGTGGAAATAATAGTGATTAATACATGTGAACTTCCTCACAATGTACGCATTGCACATGGTTTCTCATTGCCAGTCATTTCTACATGTCATTAGTCATGTCAGAGATCTGTCTGCCACAATCTACATTTACTTTTTGTAAGTTGATATTTCACAGTCATATTCAGCAGAAAGTGCAGAATGTAACGATAGTGCCCTTGCAGAATAGCACTGAGGAAAAAGTTGGAACATTTGCATATTGAGAGACAACTTATTCTTTGATGTAGTGGCCGGTACGTTAAAAATGGTAACACACAGATACAGACAGTCATGCACAGTAACAGGCGCCGGTAGTAAATATTGCTTACTTGAGGATGCCATTGGGGCCCATGTAGGCCTCTATGACATTGGGACTGGAAGGCAACATTGTTATGATGCGGTCTGCTTTCTCTGCAACATCTGCTGGGGTGTCCATTACCTTAATAAGGGACAGTTAGAAAAGTACAAACACCTTAATGAATTTATTGCTGCATTCATTTATGTTGACCATAGCTCAGATGCATACATTTTGGTCAGAAAATTAAAGGAACTGACCTTGGCCTTTTACATGATAGGTCAAATGTTAACATGAGATACCTAGGTTACTGAATATGTTTTACCTGAGCACCGAGGTCCTGCAGTTCTTTGCAGGACTCAGGGAAGACATCCGTGGCAATAACAGGATAACCGTTCTTTAACAGGTTTCTGGCCATGGGAGTGCCCATATTTCCCAGACCAATAAACCCCACTGGAGTTTTTGAGGCCATTGATCGGGTTGACACTGAACGAGGAAAACAAATTGGATTTTAGAGAGACAGTAAAAATGATTATTACATTTTAAATGGTGTCCAGAAGATCCTTGTTTCTAAGTTCAAGATGTTAAAGAGGAGCTAAGAGAAACTGAAGATAAATCTGTGGTAGCACATTCATATTGTTGATATCCTGTAATAATTCAAGTAGAACCCACAACAAATCTTCATGTTTTCCCATGAGAATTGCAGTTATCGGACCCAACAATTAAGGAACAAAGAAATCTCTGTACTGTAACTCACAACCTGCTTCTGAGGAGTCTGGCCAGGCTATTAAACACTACTGGCTCAGACAAGGTCTAGCCAGGTTAATAGATACTAAACAAGTGGAAACTGGCGATGACCCAGCCAGACTACAACAACAGAATTAAACCTGGACAGTGAAGCTGAAACTGAAAGTCTACTTTGATTTCTACTACAGCGCTCTCTACTATCGATATGAAATGACCATAAATAATTATCTAACCATTACATCAAATATCTGTTTTGTTAGAGGCACATTCAACTAGACATATGCATCAACTCATACAATGAGAAACTGAAATACAATTTCCACACAGACAAGTATCCTCAGACCTGTCCTGTAGTCTGAGCCTTTGGTCTTAGTGTTTATTTTGTAATCACAATACATTGGAACAAAAAAAATTAATTTAGGCTGAAAAAGTAAGTGATTGAAAAGTGTTAAATAGTCATTTATTCTGTGAGATTCTGCTAACAGTATTTCCACTGTAATTTTAACAAAGCTGTGGTGTTTTGGGCAGTAATTCTGATTTGTCTCATGTCATATGTAAAAATGTTCATGGTTATTATATACTTAGCATTTCTAAACCACCTGAAACCAACTTACATTGAAGTTAAATTGCAACAACTATACATACAGTAATGTTGTGATAGTAGATATTTTTTGCTGTGGTATTCCACTGTTATGAATTAGAAAAAAAAATATGGCTGCATTAGCTGGATCGCTTACATCTTGATTCAGTCCATTGCAATGTATTTATTTAACTGGGAAGCTTTGGTATGAAACAACAAGAAAATGTGTTCAAATACACGAGAACAATTTTTAGCAAACACACTGAAAATGTCCAAAATATAAGTTATATAAGTAATATAAACATAGGCTGTGTGTAACAGATATGTAAACCCATAAGAAGCAGCTGTAGCAATACTTTGCAGTGGACTTTGTCACAAACTACACAGGACAGGGTAAAGACCATATCTGTTTAGCAACATTGCACTGCAGTTTGAGCTGCAAGAAGACAGAAACCTTGCAGAAAATGTCGATACCGATGCAGCAATATGCAAAGAAAATAGGGGAATTTCAGATATCATCTGAACTAAGATCATCAAATGAATGAAGACTGTTACTGGATCACAAGGTGGATGGTGATAGTGGGATGGGCAGGGGGCAGTGCATTAGAAAGGCTTTGGGAAAGTGATGTAATAATCTGTGGATATATGACACTTAGAGATCTATTGTATTGGAAGTCAGAATACCTAAATTAGGACACTGCAACGTGGAAAGCAACAGATATTACAATTAAGATCTCACAAGTGTATAGTGCACACGGACTATTGTTAGTTGCAATGGGCTCTTCCTGGCCAAAGCTTCACATTTCACTAAGCACATTGTCCAAACCCACCGAATGAATGCGAAACGCACAGCAGGAGGCCAATTCAGGCACATTTTGTCCAAACTGAAACACTAAATTAGCCGGTAAGTACATACTTCCCTGAGGGCTAACGAGCTAGCTAACAGGCTGCATGATTCGTCTGTCTTTTCCTCCATATACACCTTTGCACACGGGCTAAAGAAACAAGAGTACAGTCTGTTAAAGCAAATACGTTACCGAAGGCAAGGTCGACATGCTTATTCCACCTTCGCAATAAATTTCGTGACCCTCTAAATAACGCTGCCATGCTTCTCTCCCCTTGACCTCGGCGTGTAGTGACAGCTGTCAAGCCAGGAAAGCCACATAGAACTGGTATGATTGATTGTTATTTGACCAGTCGCTGCTCTCGGATTTTTCACTCAGCCAATAGAAATAGCGTAAAGGCGGGATATCCTGTTCTTTCATTTGTCAATGCCCTTTAGCTTCCACAGTGTATATTATGTGATGTAAAGCATGGAAAACTCAAAATCTATAATATTAAAAGATATAAAAATAAATCTGAGGGTTATGTTATGCATATGCATTGTTCGCTGGAAAGGTACAAATCAAGATTATCTCCAGAAATAAACGCTGGTACTAACTTAAATCACCGGTGAAAGGCAACGGTATAGAATTAATAATGTAATTTAAATAACTTGAGCATTAATAGCACTCTTTTGAATGGCAGACACATCTCATTTTCAGTCGTTAGCTTCCTCAGCATCCTTGTTGCTACTCAGCATCCCGGAAGTTCAGCATCATTTGCTCCTCCAGGAAGGGACGCATCATCGGCAGGGCTTTGACAACAAGAGGAACAGGGGCAAAAACATCGGCCTGTCCGCAGAAATTCACTCTTAATTGCGAGTGGAATTTATATATAATGGGTACTGCTCTTCTCCATTCCCAGACCAATTTATGCCTGTAATTTTCGCCTGTTGTTTCCGACAGCTAGCTGTTCTACAAAGGTAATGTTTTGCTAGCTAGTGACTTGACAGGACATGGCCTGTTCATAAGCTAATGTTAGCAGCCGAGCTATCGTTAATGAGATTATCCTCTGGTTAACTCAGCTAAGCTAGTTTTATATGTCAAGCTGTGTCGTGTGCGCTTTATCATACGTGTATTTTGGTTTATTTTGGTTGCTATAGTTCAGTGTAACTCATATGAAATGTTTGGTGGGTGGTTTTAGCTGAGCTTTGCTGGGAAAAACACCTGATTACTCTCATATGCATGTATCTCCTGTTAGCTGTCCAGGGTTAGATATATGGAAATATAGGGCGGGGTGTTGTTTCAGATCCATTCACCCTCCCGAGGAAGATAAATGGAAAGCAGCTAAATGCATTTACATTTACTGTTCTTCCTCCTATCTTGACAACACCCTATGCTCATATGGAGTACTTCCTCCTCCCTAACCTATATTAAATATTGTTATATACTCTGGAATACTTATGTCTATCAGTAATTAAAAAAATCAGTGTCATTCTTTTAGTTGTAACATTTATGGCTGAAAGCCTTGAAGGTTATGGGGATAATTTAGTGTCCTAGTTATCCCAGTGTATATTTTCTGGGATGATTAGAGAAATCTGATGAGTAATTTAATTTATGTGGATCCTTGAAAAACCTAAAATCCAGCTGAATCTGCATTTTATGTCTAAAATATCTTGAAAACAGTTTGACAGTATTTACAATTAGGTGAATTTAGTGGTTGGCTGTTGAACTTTGTGATAGAAATGCTCAAATTAAGAATAAAGCCGCCACTCACATGAGGTAAAAATCTGCAGCAAATGCTTGTCATCACCCAATATTGTTTTGTATTCATATTAGGAGCATCCTTAAAAGTTAATTCCCAGAGCAACAGGATGTTGAGTAGATCTTAAACGTGTATTGGTCTTAAATGTTTAAACTTACAGAGACTTGGCTCACTGTTTGAAGCCTGCATTTATTTTTATAGCAGCTATTTGCCTTTTGGTTTTGTATACATGAACTAAATAAGTCAATATACTAAATAATATTCTGCTTGATCTTCTTCCTTGCAGACAAATGAAGTGACCGACAGGATACAATGTCATCGTTCCAGGTGGTGGACTCGTCACCAGGCAGCAGTGTCAGCATAATGGAAACATCCAATTTTGCCCATGTCATCTTCCAGAACGTGGGAAAGAGTTTCCTTCCTCAAGTACCCCTCGAGTGCCGGTACACCCTGACTCCTTATATTACCCCCAACCCCAAAGACTGGGTGGGCATCTTCAAGGTAAGATCCATGCACCAGAGGAGCTGTAATTTTGACTGAGCTGGAAAGACAAAACAGATTAAAGACAAGTCTGTTAATCATGTATGTTGCACACTAATATTTAGAGACTGAAATTATACCCATTACTGCATATTACAAAGTGTTTGTGACATAGATTATGTGTTAGGGTTTTATTAATTGGCCATAGGTTTGCAGATGGACCACTAACACATACATCTGCTTTAACACTAATGGCTAAGCTCTTCACTACAAGCCTAAAACTTTACCACAACCTTTGGTGTGGTTGCTCTGCCTGCAGACGGAGGAAGAGTGTACACGGTGGGCTGGTTGCAGTGGGTCTCGCTGGGGGGCAAACATTTGGTGCTCTTTATGACACACTCTGATTCTTATTAGGACCTGTTTCCCCACTCCACTTCACTTGTTCGTTCCCCACTGTCTTTCCATCAGTTGTTCTCTACTTCCTGCTAACCACCCTTTCCCCTGCTCTTTTATCAAGACCATCAAATCTCACACGTAATTAACAGGAAATGTGAACTAGGAAACTTAATGTCTCGTAAAGTCAAAAGACAAACATTTTATCGTTGTTTAAGAACTGACTTCAAATCCACTGTGTTAATTAAAAAGAAATAAAGACGCTGGGTTTATTTGGAAAAAGTTGATTGGAAAATGCAATTATTTTAATGCATGCTAATGAAACCTGTTTGATGGTTACATGATGTTTCATGTTGGGAAGCATGAAGACTCTTTAATCCCATTGACGTACTTGTCTGCCTTTTGTAAGCGTTCGTAAAAAATGTTTATACATGCATATTATTACAAGAAGTTCAGAGAGATTTAGTGTAGGATAATTTCTTCCTTATTCGTACAAGTCAAGTCATTCATGTACCAATAAGTCCTCCATTATCTATTTTATATGCACCATTGAAAATAATAATTATTCATTAATTTGGGTGGGGAATGAGATTATGATTATCATAGAGTATGTCTGAAAGCCTTGATGCTTGCCTGATCAGCAAAAATTATTGATATCATTTGAAGTTACAACAACCAGTGTGTCTTCTTTGAGTCTTTTTGTGTTGAACTCCCAGAGGCAAAACGTCAGCGCAGCAGTGACTCAGGGAGAGACTATTTCTCCCTCCTTTCCTTTCACATCTACAGGTGTTACCTGTTTCAGAGACAAAGAGAGAGACTGAGCTTTAGAGCTGCTTTGCTACAAGGATGACTCAGGCTGCTCATACTCATTTGCGTTGAGCACAGACACCCCCTAGTGGCTGAAAATGCTCACTGTCTTCTGCAGAGGGATCCTGATACAACAGGCTTGTTGCTGTTAGATGATACACGCAAGCATTACTCATGAAGAGCATATTGTACCTTCTGATCCAGCTTCTTTTTTGTTTGTGCTATTTTCCAGCATAAGTAGTTTTTCCCATACAAAGCACATAGATGTTACATATTTATCTGAGCACATTTATCTTTGAAAACTTTTAGTTTTAGTGTGATCCTGTTCAGTTGTCACACATAGACACACACATACCCATACAAAACTCCCTAAAAAGCCCTGTGGAGGATTTTGGTTGTGGCATGTTTGCAGGGAGAAACCCGTTGTGTGAGTGTATAATTAACATGTCATCAGGCTGTTCCCTCACACCTTGGCTGAATGATTGATAGCTGCTTTGCCTGTGATTATTTTATAGCATCACTCCTGTGCTGGAATGCTTCACCATACCTAACCAAATGTCAGTCAACTTCACTCTACAATTAGCAAAATTATTTATGTCTGTTCCCTCTTAAGCAAACACACGTGAGTGCAAAAGCAGGGCTGGCAGGAGTCCATCAACGGCCTAGCCTCTCGCTGAGATACTGTGGAGGTGGAAAGAATGTTCTTGGCCCAACTCTCCATGCTGACAATTACCATTTGTTTTGCACAGGATAATACTCAATGTAATGGTTTGATAAAGCAAACGCTACAATTATTTGTCATTCAAGAGTATTATCAAGACCTGAAATTATGACAAATGTTTTGGTTGTTCAATTGATTTACAGTTAAGGCTTTAAAACGCTTTGCCAGACCTGTTTCATGATTTACTGTTGACTTAAATTCATTCAACTGTCAATGTGATTGGTGATATTTTTATCATATTGAAATATTTAAACAGTGCGAGTGGTGTCTCGAGGAGGTTTACTTGTGTGTTACTGTATACGTTTTGAGAGTTAATTTCGATATAAACAGAAGTGGGGCACCCTCAATGTTCAGTACATCCTATAAGTTCCTGAAGCATAGTCTGCCAACTACCTAAACTGGAATCTAACATGATTACAATGTGACAGAAATGACAAACTCTCACCATGCCTCCTTCAGAATTTTGTGAATAGTATAAATGTCCTAAAGTAAAACAGCTGGGTGAGTTATCCACAGCCTAAGTGCAGTTATGTAACTTCACAAACATGTACTACACATGTGAGTTGAAATGAGGTGTGGGTATGTGTGCGAAGGGCCTCGACAGCTCCAGTGTGTGGTTGTGAGCGACAGATTTACGACGCAGGGCCTGAGTTATGATGTTCACTTTTCCCTTTCATCATATGTCACCTAACAACACGTGAAATCCATAGAATTACATCCCCCTTGCCATTTTGTGTAAAATTTTCACCTTTTCTTTCCTCGTTCTTATTTTTTTTCCTGCCCTTGTATTTCCATGTGGGTCTCTAAAAATCTCATAAGTCGGCCCGTGTGTGTGTGTGTGTGTGTGTGTACATGCACGCTAAGCTACAAAACATAAACCCTCCTCCTTCTCACACCTTCACTACCCCTTTTTTGTGGATCCAAAAGGGGCAGGGACCCGGGGAGGAAGGAGGAAAGGGGGAGGTGGTGTGTATGGAAGAATGAGTGGACTTTAAATGTTTCCATGCTTTTCCTTGAATTTTGCTAATAATCCACCTTTCTTAATGAAGGAGATTTCCTAAAAACAGAAAAGTTTTGTACACTTTTTGTTTTTTCAACTTACAGTATTATTTTATGTTTTTGCTGCTGACTTTGGCCCTTTTTTTTCTTTTTTTTTTGGTATAATATTGTATTCATCTGTGTTTATGTCCTTAGGTGGGATGGAGCACAGCCAGAGATTACTACACCTTCCTCTGGTCTCCGATGCCTGAAAACTACGAACCAGGAAGTACTGTGCACAGGACTGTGGTGTTCCAAGGTATGAAAACACACACACACTATGTAAACCACTATACAGACTCAGGGTATTCCAAAGTAACTCCTCCATTTTACGGTGCATATAAAAACCAGCACTTTTATTTAATAAGGGAACACAACCGCAAACGGCGGCCTGGGACCTGAGCACCTCTCAAACCACACACACAACACACAATCACACACACACACTGAAGGCCTGCAAACTGGTTTTACTGAGCCTCTAACGGTCAGATATTACACAGTGAAAATATGAGAGCAAGCTGTGGTGTGTTAGTAGTCAGTAAAACCGGTTGGCTACTGTGTGTTCTGTACTTTCTCTATTCCAGAGACCCAGGTTTAACACGTGGATTATATGTTTAATTTGGATCCCATTGTGTGTGTCTATGGCCTCTATAATAAGAAGAAAAGCTTTATTTATGTAATGCTTTTCCAAGTGTAATATTACAGCAAAGGGGAGTAATGAAGATCGATAATTTAACACAGTTTTAAGGTAAGACAAAGTGTTTTGATAACAGCGTGTATAGAATGTGTTACCTACTGAAACATTTTCGCCAAATTGTGCACACTCTGCTGTGTAGTCATCATTTTTCAAGCACTAGTACTGGTCAAATAATTTTTTGCCCCGTAGTATTTGTACTGCAACTCAAATAATAATAATAACAGAACTGGGAAAGAAAGCTTTTAAATGTTCTGCTCCCTCTCCCTACAGATGGAGCTAAAAATGAAAGAGCTGGTGTCTATGTCTGTAAATACATTCAGAAATTTTATATGAATGGGAAAAGGATAACTCTGGATGTAGATGTCATTGATGGTGTTTTATACGTATATTATTACTATAGTGTGTTATGTATGGTTTTAGAACTGAGTTTTATTATGTGTTTTATGTATGTTTTTGGTGTGGATGTATGGCTGCGATCTCTATTGTCTGCGACTTCTGCTGCTGCTGGCCACGACACTCTTGCAAAAGAGATTTTTAGTCCCAACGAGCCTTTTTCCTGGTTAAATAAAAGTTAATAAATCATAAGTGAGGTTATGTATCTGTAAGAATCTTGTGTTATCATGATCAGGGCTCACAGTTCAGTATACTGCCATGTTTTTGCAATACTAGTACTTTTTTCCATTTTTGTTTTGGGGAAACTAGTACATTGTGTCTGAGTTTATGTTATGTTGGAGTCAAGTGAATGAAGAAAAGAAACACTGTCTCTTATGAATCTTTGCATGTGAACAATAATTACAAAATCAATACACTGTTTTATTAATAGATACAGTATCACAGAATAATACTGTGATACTCAGGTGTATTGACATTTTTGTCGCTAGTGAATTAGCTAAATAAATAGGGTTAGGCTTAAGTGAAGATAATTTAAAGTAAGACTTTATTTATTTATTCATTTATTTTTTAGGGTATTATGTTCCAAAGTCTGATGGAGAGTTCTACCAGTTCTGTTATGTGACGCATGCTGGTGACATACGAGGCGCCAGCACGCCCTTCCAGTTCAGGTCTGCAACACCCACTGAAGAGCTACTGACTGTTACCGAGGATGACAGTAACTCAGACATACTGGTCGTCACCACCAAGACTGGTCTACTAGAGGTAGGCCACACACAAACTATACAAAATACAGACAGTGGTATTTATTTTGTTTGCCTTTATTTTGATTTATCCTGGATTTAGCCCCCAAACAGAGAGTCTCACACAAACAACAGCATCACATGTAAAACAAATCACACCAATGTAAGGGGAATAGTAAAAGAAAGTATAAAAGAAACATACCGGCCGTAATAGTAATATCTGTATCACATACCCCCTCAGGTTGAAGATTATGTAACTATTAAGTGACTGTAAAATACCTTGAAAGATATTTTCAGGAAGGGAGTGTTTCTAGGCCAATGTCATTTTACAGCTCATTCCATGCCAAGGGTGCAGAAAACGGCAAACCTTTGAGTGCACTTTAGGAATGGGTTCTGAGCTCCTTCCTGTGTATAATCCTAGACTTTGACTATACCGTCTGTAAGGATCAGAGAGCATATTCCAGGTTGTAAAGAACTCGTTAGATATAGATTTATCCTTTGTGGTATAAAATATTGAAGACATCACTTATTTAATTTTAATTACATTGTGCTTGTTGTTTTAATGGTTGAAATCACTTACTATTGTTACCTTTTTTTTCTTCTACACATGCTATCTGTGGCCTGGCAGCGGGTGGAGGAGGCCCAGCAGGAACGCAGAGAGCTGCTGAAGGCCATGCGCCTCCTACAGGAGGAGAAACAACAGCTGCAGGAGGAGCAGAAGCGACTGGCCAGGGAAAGGGAGCAGGAGAGGGAGACATGCTGCCTTCTGCGGACACACAACCAGGTTAGAGGGAGAGGGCTGTGGAACCCACATGCTGTAGAGCAAGGGTGTCAAACTGATTTTAGTTCAGGGACCACATGCAGTCCGATATGATCTCAAGTGGACCGGACCTGTAAAATAATAACAGTGAAAAAAGTAAAATTATATTGTGAAAATATTTACATCTACAAAGTTTCTTTAAAAGTCTGAATAACATGAACAACCTGAAAAGTTTTAAGGGTTAGGGTTGCAATTTTAACAATATTATACCTCAGTTTATCATTTACAGATGTGCATTAAAACTTGAATTACAATTATAAATACACAAAAAATTTAGTAACAGGCAGAATACTGGTAAAATTGCACTTACTTCTCTTAAGACATTTCCGATTATTTACATTTTTTGTAAAAGAATAGTTTGTAGATGTAAATATTTTCATGTAATTTTACTTTTTTTACACTAAAACAAAAAGAAAATTAGTTTTTGTTGTTATTTTGTTCATTATTTCTAGGTTTTCATGATAGTATTTTACTGTTCTGACCCACTTGCGATCAAATTGGTGTGAATGTGGAACCTGAATTAAAATAATTTTGACACCACTGATTGATAATTTCTTCAGTGTAATTTTTGCATTTCACATATTCATCCCATGGGCCGGATTGGACCCTTTGTCGGGCCAGTTTTGGCTCACGGGCCGCATGTTTGAAAACTGTGCTTTTTTAAGGGTGGATAATGAGACAATTTAAAACCAAAATAATTTTTTATGATGGAGTATCGATATGATAGAAAAATATTCAACAATCAAGAGTCATTCAAGTAACAGTTCGGTACATTTAGCAAGTCACCAAACATTTAACCATCAAAACCTGCTCGTATGCATCAAATTGGAGGCATGCAACCAATTGTTTGTTATGAGCACAGGTAACACCCTTTAAACATGGTATAAGGGCACGTGTTATGTGTGCAAATATTCTGGAGTATGTCCAAGAGCTGAAGGGATGCAACTGAAACAAAAGGCTGGAAGAAGACAAAGAACAATGTCAGCAGTAAATGGAAACTTATTATTACGGAAGGATTAATTGGCGAGGTGGTGGCCGATACTGGAAATAACATTACAGGGTTTTTAACTAAGATCAGTGGGGTCTCATTGTTTTTCTTTTCCCCACAATTTTAGTCATCCAATCATCATAGGTACATGGTATTCCATTTTCCTCCAATGTAAAAATTAAGTTTGCTTGCACTGGCCATAGAGCATGTAGAGTGTGAAAATTAGATGTTGTTTAATATGTATATGTAATAAGAATAAGAGCAGAAGCAAGAGGTAAATGTGTTGTATGAGGCTTAATGGTTGGTGCATTCAGTACGTTTATGGCACCAATCGAATTGCGCGGATGGTATTGAAAGATGCCTGGTATCACTTGGTATCCTGTGATAAAATATTTCAGTTAGATGTAAATTTCATTAATGTCGGTGTATGAATAGCTTTTGCAGTGGAGTGAGTGTATACTAATGCAAATGAGCTGAAAACATCTAATTAATGATTTGAATGGAAAAGGTATTTGTACCGATACCAGTATGAGGGATTTTGAGTGACACTCAACTCTAGCTCAGTGTGACTTAAGGTGAGGCAGTTTCAGTTTGTTGTGCATGTGTGTATTTGCATGTCAGGATGTGAGTGTGTGTGTGGTGGTGATTGTGTGCATAGACGGTCAGCCTCTGTTTGCACATGTGTGGAGCCAGTTCCTCTCCAGTGATCACAGGTCTGAAAAGTTCAAAGGCCTGAATTTATGAATAATCTGCGTCCATGTCTGTGAGACGCACAGAAAGCCACAACATGTGTGTGCGAGTGCAAATGTGTGTCTGTGTGTGTGTGTGTGTGCGCACGCCAATCTTTCTCTCCTTTTTAATGACCTGACTCAGCGGGCCAGAACGGAATCGGGACAAAATTTTCCCGGGCATCTGGCGTCAGGGACGATGCCATCGCGACCACAGAGTGAACAAACATGACGTCAAACACACAAACACACACACGCACATACGCGTACACAATGTGCACCCCCCTGTTTCAATCTCACATTCACATTCAGGTTCTACACCACAGGGCCTCTATAATGTGCATTCACACATGCGCAAGCGAACACACACACACGCACAAACACAAACACACTCATTATGCCACCCGCTTGCAAACCCTTTTAGTCTGTGTGTGGAATGAGAGGAGGGTAGTCCACAAACCGCCTGCCTGAAAAAAGAGCCCTGCCCAGCCTCAGGGACAAACACCACTCAGTCACGCGATTCAGTGGCCACTGCTTTCTCACTGTCTGACTCCTCTCAGTCCGTCTGTCCCCCTGTCTTCATTTTCACAAAAATGTTTGAGCAAAAAACAAGTTAAAGAATAAATAATAAAAATTGAGTCTAGGTTTTTATCAGTCTAATTTACTTTTTACACAAACTCATTCTTCTGTCACTCTGATGAGTCAGATTTTAGTATTCTATGACTTATTTAATAAGCTGT
This sequence comes from Apogon talboti, assembly GCA_037367365.1. Lineage (NCBI taxonomy): Eukaryota > Metazoa > Chordata > Actinopteri > Kurtiformes > Apogonidae > Apogon > Apogon talboti. Next base: position 10,157,541 of record JAPQRQ010000003.1, read on the forward strand.
ACATTGGCACACACCGCTAAATACAGTCAATTCAGGGAAACTCAATGAAAGCATAGAGGGTGGGAAATGGGAGAGAGGGAGGGAGGAAGGTGAAACACTTGCCAACACTTTTGTGAGCTCTAATCCAGTCTCTTATCGCCCCCTAGTGCTGCTCTCTGGTTTAGGCCCAAAGTAAGAACAGGCTGCTTTGAGTTAGTCCTCTGCTCTTTTTTTTTTTTACGAAGGACAAAAGTGCCATAAATTCCACGGTAATACACACACACACGCTGTTATTACCATGCTGCTTTTCATTCAACAGGCATGTCCATCTGTAGATATATGACTTGTGTGGTAAGAGTGTGTACGTAATAATGTGTGTGTGTGTGAGAGAGCAAAGTTTTTTTTTGTTTTTTTTTTCTGCAGAGCATTTACAGTAGGTGTGTTAGCTCATGCCACGCTGATGAAAATATCCTTTGAGTTTAACATGAAAACATAAGTACATATTTTGTGGCTGCTAATTTTACGACTACACTTTTTATAAGGTCTTTATGCACTGCTAAAGTGCTTCCCAAACGCCAGCCGTAAAAATCATACAGTAATCTACACAGAGCCAAGCCCAGAGGGAGACAGGCCTGAGTGCACATTGATGTGTGCATGTGCACTGTGTCTGCTCTGGATTGATGGGTGTACTGTGTGCTGTCTGTCTCCGTATGTCCTTGAATGCGGCGCTGTAGAGTCCATCTTTCTCTCTGCATTGTGTGTGCGTGAGTATCTGTGTGCACGGTACAAACAGAAACCAGGGTGTGTGCGGAGGTATGTTGTTCTGTCATAACCAATATACGGTATGAATGATTTAATGTGGTTTAGCGTAGATTAGCTGCAAGTTCAAACAAGGACTGCCTTCCGCAGGCGCACCACATGAAGAAAACAGATCTTATACAATCTGTTGTACAATACCGGAAATGAGTCTTGACCTATTTGTTTATGATAAACATATTTGTCTTTCACCGCATCCTGCTACTGTTTGTCTGATTGATCAATTTAACCGAGTGTGTCATACTTTGTAACTAGTGATTTGTGGTTGTTAAGATAAGATAAGATTCACTGAACCCCCAGAAGGGAAATTCACACGCTCCAGTAGAAGCGCGAGAAAGAAAACAGGCCATCAGAGTGGAACAGATATCCAGAATATCCTCGAAGTTAAACTAGATTGTGGTTTTGTTAAACAGGCAGAGCACAGTCTGATGACAGTAAATCAACTGTATGAAGAGCAATGCTTGAGGCGTTCTCTTAGCTTCAGGCATTAGGTTAGATGTCTATCTAATGAGTGACTCGGATGCTTCCAGATAAGACACTATTTAAAGAGATACAAAAATAAATAAAGTGGATAGAAATGAGAGGCAGACACAGCCAAGGAAACTAATACCTTGTGTATACAGATGGGTTCATATGGACGTAATAGACAGTACATGTTGTGTTATACTGTATATGGCAATATTAAACAAAACTGCAGAACCTCAGCCCCTTCAGAACCGACAGCCTGAATAATTCTGCTATATTGTGAATAAATAAAGCAACGTGTGTTTATAAATCACTTCCTTGACCCTGAAAACATACCTCCAGGATTTAGATTTATGTTTCTGTTTTGTCGTTACTCAGGGTGGACTGGATGAGATTTCACTGTTAAGACGTTCAGTTGTACTGTCAGACTGAGTATGAATAGATCTAATATGAAAAAAGAATCAGCAAAAAGTGTAAATACCACATCTGAAGTGACATTGCTCAAAAGTGAGGCTAGGAATACTATTCAAATACAGCTGATTTAGAAAGTAAATGGAAAATATGCTCATTTCTGGACTGTTTTCTGGATCAACAGGAAAGGGGTCGTTGTGATAGATATTTTAACACATTTGTGTGTGTGTATTTTTGTCAGAGCAGTAGCTTTCCTCATACTCTAGAGTGTGGATCTGGATCCAGACTATCTTCAAGGGAATAGAGATATAATAGAAAAAAAAAAATACATGGTGTAAGATTGTCAACTCAAAATGTGTTGTAGATGTTGAGTTTCTGGTGTAGACTCGATTGGAAAACTCCTGCAAGGGTTTTTCCAGATGACTTGAACAGCTCAATCTGGAAAGAATGAATATTTTGCAATGGATGGGATGATCTTACAGGGGAGAGTCTGTGCATATGCAGAGGAAATACTATTTTAAACTACTGTTACCTCTTGTGAAGTGATTTTTGATAGGAGATGAGGTGCTTAAACCCACTGGTTAACTCACCATGAAGGCTTACAGTATATGTTTTATTATTATCTTTACTGCACATTTTCCAATATGAATATTTCACGTATGAACATTGTGATGATGATGAATGATACATAGTGCAGCTTAAGCAATGCATTTCTGTAATGATAAAGGGAAAAACAAACTATCCATAGAATCATTCTGATAAAGTGGTTACGCTCCACCCTCCCATGTTGGACCAGTAGCCCCAAAAGTGCAAAAAAAATCGCCATATGCTTTTGTGAGAGCTATTCAGTTAGAAACAGTCTTCTGTTGTACTGTAAAACTGCCAAAACTGGCATGCCAAAGGGTCCAATCCAGCCCCTGGGATGAATTTTATGAAATGCAAAAATTACACTGAAGATATTAACATTCATTTTAATTCAGGCTCCACTTTCAGCCCAATTCGAAGTGGGTCAGACCAGTAAAATACTAATAAATTATAATACCCTATAAATAGTAACTCCAAATTCTCCTGTTTTTGTCTTAAAAAAAATAATTTAAAAAGTAAAACTACATGAAAATGTTTACATTTACAAACTATCCTTTTACAATAAATGTGAATAACCTGAATAAATATGGACAACCTGAAATGTCTTAAGAGAAATAAGTGGAATTTTATAATATTCTGCTTGTTATCAATGTTTTGTGTATTTGTAGATCCACTGTGATCTGTAAGTTGTAATATACATGTGTAAATGATAAGCAGTGACATAATATTAGACTTGCATTTATTTTTCTTAATACTTTTCAGTTTTTCATGGTTGTTCATGTTAAAGGATTGTTTGCCAATGTAAACATTTTCACAGTCTAATTTTACTTTTTTACTCTAAAACATAGAGAAAAGGTTTTTTTTTTTGTTTAGTTTTTTGTTTTACTTTTTATTTATTTTTAATAGGTAAAGCAAACTTGCAGATGTACAAATGTACCAGTACATATACAGTGATGTAAGTCACGTTAAGTTAGTTAAAGCGTAAGAAACAATCAAGAATTAAAAATAAAATAAAAATGTGTTTGTGTGTGTGGTGTGTGTGTGTGTGTGTGTGTGTGTGTGTGGGGGGGGGGTGTAAGGGCTCTGCTATCTCTCAAATCTCTCAAATTGTTCGACTTTCAGTTGTAGTTTTGCTGTGACTTTTTCCATAATATACACCCTCTTTACTATGTCCCACCATTGTATTATTCTGGGGGTTTGTGACTTCAACCATTGTGTTGTAATGGCTTTCTTAGCTGTCAAGAGCAACACTCTTAACAAATAACCATTACCTCTGTCTGTCAGGTCCTCAGGTAGTATATAGAGAAAAGTTTTATGTTATCATTTTACTGGTCTGGCCCACTTCAGATCATATTGGGAGGATGTAGCACCTGAACTAAAATGACTTCCACACCCCTGCTGTAAACCTCCAATGGGACGATGTACGGTGAATATATCCTGTCTGTCATGTAGGAGCTGCTGCGCTCGTCACAGGGCCTGTCAGAAGAAAGAGAGGAGGTGAGGAGGAGGCTCACAGAGGCCACCGACCGGGTGCGCCAGCTGGAGGAGGACCTGCTGGGAGTCACCCAGAGAGGCCTGCAAAAGGAGACTGAGCTCGATTGGTGAGTGGGGAATGCTAACACATGCCCATCAATCATCCAGACTCATTCATTTCTGTGAGTACATGACTGCCTAAATAACTGTGTTTGAGGAAGATTTCTTTCCTGCCTTCTGCTTTCTCAACATCTTCATCATACCGTTCATCGTATATAATGGAAAGTACAAACTAAGGCCTCAAAAAACTGAACAGAACCAACACATCTGAAAGACATATGTATAAAATGTACAATCATGACCAAGCTTAGTTTAACCATTTCTTGCCTCAGTCTCCGTGACCGTCTGAAGAAGCTGACAGTGGAGAGGGACAGCTTGGAGAGCCAGCTGAAGAACGAGAAGGACGAACGAGACCTCTATAAGGTGGGAGGAAGCTATTCTTGGAGAAAAGGAGACATAAATGAATAGATTTGTGTCTTTGTGTTGTTGAGCTGTGTATGTGATCCCATGTGTAGGCCCACCTGCGCAGCACTGAGCTCGAGAACACCAAGCTGAGCGCAGAACTGCAGATGCTCAAGGCTGTGGAGCTCAACAGGGAGGTAACCATCGCCCAGTTTCAGGAGGAACTGGAGAGGCTTCGGGCCTGTGTGGCCCAGCGGGACAGCCTAGAGAAAGAGCTTCTGGCACATAAAGCAGACAAGGTAGAAGTGGCCGTTTCTAAATCTGTTGGCAGATTTCACTGTTATCCTGTCTATTACATTACGTTGTTATTGTACACTGTTCTGAAATTGAGACCAAATACATGATATAAACAGCCACAGTCTTGCTCCCAGTGGAGCCTGACAGCGCTTTGCATGGCAGCAGCCGCCCACTGGTGTATGAGTGTGTGTGGATGGGCGAATGAGAGGCATTGTAAAGCGCTTTGGGCACCATAAAAGTACAGAAAAGCGCTATATAAGTGCAGTCCATTTTACAGGTTCTGGCCCGGATCTGGATCTGTATCTTTTAACCGAGGGCAGCAGATGAAACAGGTGATGTGCAGAGTGTGTCGGCTCTCTCAGGATGTTGTGTACTCTCCTCCATTACACCAGGATCCAAGCGTAGAAATACTGAACCTGTGTTTGTGCGTTGATGTAATAAAATTAGTAAATTCAGATGTTCTGTCTTCGTTGATTCTTTAGGCAGAGCTTTCCCGCGTGCGCGAGCAGCTCCGTCAGGCCGAGGAGCAGCTCCAGGCGTCCAGGCAACAGGCCTCCCTTCTGGCCTCGGAGATCCGCGACTCAGCCAGCGCCCGTGACCACACAATGACCGAGTTGTACCGCGCACGCTTGGAAGCCGACAAGCTCCGAGCCAGTTTGGCCGACGCTCAGGCCGAGTGCCAGCGCATGGAGAGCCAGCTTGACCGCATGAGGAGCACCGCACAGAAGGAAGTGGTCAGTGTAAAAACATCCTCAGATTTGATCTCCATCTCACTTTTTATGGATTTTAAAATGATGAAGAAGTCCAGCTGTTTTTGCCGCTGCAAATCTGATGGAAAAAAAAAAGGTCCAATCCTCAACCGAAGCAGATCTCTTATTTTATTTCTTCCTGTTTCAGGGTGTCGGGACCTGCGGGGAGGCGACGCCCAGCCCGATGGTAGTATCAGAGGCGGAGGTGGAGCTGCAAAGGGAGGTGGAGGAGCTGAAGCTGCGTCTCCACATGGCTGCAGAGCACTACAAGGAGAAGTACAGGGAATGTCAGCGCCTCCGCAGGCAGGTGGCCAAACTGAACACAAGCGAATCGCAGGGGGTGAGGAACCGTCCGGAGACATTTCAATGAACACGCAAATACATTTAGAGTCACATCAGTAAATAAACTGCTGATGATGTGTGTTTAGGAGCCAAAGAGAAATGTATCTACTGAGACAACGCTGGAGCCACTGACCCCCAGTCCAGAGTCCCCCACAGCAGGTACACACACCAAAGTACAACAAAATATATTAGCATTATATAGTTTAACTTTTAATGTCAAAACACAAATCTGCATGTTTGAACAGCTTATCAGGATTGAAGCTTCGGTTTCCGTAGTTTTGTAGAACAGGGGTGGGCAATCCTGGTCCTCGAGGGCCGGTGTCCCTGCAGGTTTTAGACGTTTCCCTCTTCCAACACACCTGAATGCCATTACGTCGTTATCAGGCTTCTGCAGAGCTTGGTGATGACCTGATCATT
>JAPQRQ010000003.1:10201786-10217779 GCA_037367365.1 Apogon talboti
TATCTATCTATCTATCTATCTATCTATCCATCCATCCATCCATCCATCCATCCATCCATCCATCCATCCATCCATCCGTCTATGGGTGATTTACAATGACTGATATTCATCACTAAATGTGCATGTTGTGGGTCAGGAGAAGGAAGCTGGAGAAGGTGACAGTGTTAACCAATGCACCAGCTGCGATTATGCAAAAAGTATATAAAGCAGAGCTTACCATTTAAGATCTCCAGCAGTAAAATCCAGCACACACATCAATGCAGCAGGTAAATTAGGAGTGTCAAACACATGGCCCGTGGGCCAAGGCTGGCCTGCCAGAGGGTCCGATCCAGCCCGTGGGATGAATTTAATAAGTTTAAATATTACACTGAAGATATTAACAGTCAAGGGTGTCGATACAGACCAATATGATCTCACATAAAATAATAGCATAATAACCTATACATAATGACAACTCCAAATTTTCTTCTTGGTTTAATGTGAAAAAACCCCATTACACTATGACAATATTTACATTTACAAACTATCCTTTAACAATAAAATGTGAATAACCTGAACAAATATGAATAACCTGAAATATCTAAAGAAAATTAAGTGCAATTTTAACAATATTCTGCCTGTCACTAAATGTTTTGTGCATTTGTAGATCCACTGTGATCTTTAAGTTGTGTTAATAATATGATGAGACGTAACAGAAATTGTTCTTATTTTAATAACAAACTCCAAAATTGTAACAATATTATGCCTGTTATCTCGTTTGTGTAACATTGTGAGTAATGCACATGTATAGATGATAGGTTCAGGCGTAATATTTTTAAAATTAATTAATTGTAATTAAAATTTCTGTTTTTTCAGGTTATTTACATCTATTTTTGTGAAAAGAGTTTGTAAATGGCAATATTTATGGATTTTCATTGCACTGAAACAAAGAGAAAAAACTTGGAGTCTATCTATCTATCTATCTATCTATCTATCTACTACACTTACTTTTAATTGTATTAGTATTTTCACCCTATGATAGTAGTGCTTTAAAGTTGAGGAGGTGAGTAGATCTTCCACAGCTAATGTTTACCTTTGGTTTTTCTTTGATCAGTGCATGAAGAGATAAGACGTTGCTCAGCCAGGAGGCTAAATGCTGATGTCTCCAAAAGTTACTGTAGGTTAATTATCAGCATGCTTCAGCAGAGCCAGCATTATTACAACAATGCGTCAGCCAAGTTTCAGGTTTTTTATTTCATTGTTAAACCCAGAAAATCTAAATGAGAAAAGTTTTTTTAAGAACTAAAGTTGACATGTTTGGGATTCCCCTGTGCTCCCCCCTCAGATTCTTTCCTTTCCCAACCCCCTCCTCAAACCTCCCCCACACTTTTAATCTCTTTGTGCCTTATCTACCTCCCCTGCTGCACCTTTTTTTCCCCTCCAGGTAACAGACAGGTACGTACTTGCGTAGGTGAGAACAGAACACAGTGCTACACACAGGCAGATGAGACTGACATCATTACATTCCTCAGGCCTTACCTCCAGGCAGCGCACAAAGCCTACAACAACAAGTGAACGCCACAGAAACACAGCTCGCTGAATGCCCTTCCTCCTGCATTCAGCTGTAATCTAAACAGTGCAGGTATGTAATTGGTGAGCTGCTCTCCTTTTGTCTGGGATGAGGTCAGCGCCTTTAGACCTGCACGTTACCTAATTTTCTCACGGAAAGGTTCGCCACAGGCTCATCTGGCGTTCACTCCCGTTTGCTGCCGGCTTTCATGTGGAGTTCAAATGTGATACAAGCTCACATAATTGTGTTACACCTGAGGCCAAACCAAGGACTGAGCACCACTTTCCCTCGCTCCTCAGTGCAACGTATCTTCTACCACAAGAGGGCAGCGGTGTCTATCATATTTCAGTCCTACTGCTCTCCTCTCCTCGCCCTGACCTGAGCCCCACTGACTCACTTTTTTCTACAGCTATTTATGTCTGCTAGCACAAGCCTGTTGTCAACTCTAGATTATATGACTTATGTTTAGTGTCAGCTTTTCACATAATCTATTTGCTCGCCACCGCACAAGCGCCCACAGTCACTCTGTTATCTACAAAACCTCAAACCTTAACAGCTTCCATCGCCTGAAGGACCTCAGAGGATCACATGAGCTCAACCTGATTGATTACTGATTGATTACACTACTCCGCCACTTCAAAACCATCCGCGTGTTAAAGCCACATACCACTATACCCACCCCCGATGTTCCTTCCAAAGCTCTCACCTCAACCCCCACCCCCTCCATCTGTCACACTGATCCCCGTGGTAACTGAGCCTTATTGATTAGAGTGTGTGATATTGACGCTTGCTGATGAGCAGCTGCAGGAAAAAGCAAACAGAGGGGAAACTCATTAATCCAGGGGGGCTGATTGGAAACCAGCCATTCTGCTCAGCTGGCGGTCAGGGGTCAAAAGGGCAAGCTAAGAACCAGATGGGGCATCTAACTGAGCCTGTGGGGTCTGGGTCGGGTAAATAGGGAGACACTATCCATCCTACTGGCATAGATGTCAGCTTATGTCTATTATTGGTTCAGACTGAGACGGAGTTATTACAGTCTTGAAATTTTCATTAGTTTTTATTTTTATTCAGTCTTTAGTTTTACAAACTATCTTATCCCATCTTATTTAATTGACAAGCTTTAGTTTAGTCTACTTTTTAAAATTGTTTTAGTGTTAGTTTTTTGATTTAATGTAAAATAAAAAAGGATTTGTATACAAACAGATGTGAAGGGCAACAAATATTATGTACAAATCCATTTTTATAGGTTTGAAATCATGCACAAAATCATATGAGAACTGAAGTCCAGTATTAAATGTATTAGATGCTATTAAGTAGGGATTTTCACAAAAAAAAAATTTAAGAGTCAATTGATATTGAGGATGGGGGTGGAGAGAGATTTATGTTTAACCAATGTTTACGGCGCTGTTTCTGTCTAAGTAACGCACATGTAACATCTGAAAAACTGTTTGAAATGTTTCACAGAATTAAATGGTGTACTCTTGGCAGTCAGTTTTCCCATTCCTATTACTTTGGCTTGGGTGCAGGCACATGTTAACAACTGCTTAGCAATGTATCACCTTAACTGAATCCAATCAATTTGACTTACTGGTCCTAGAAGATAAGTAAAATTCCAACCGCTGCTATTGAGGGTCAAAAAAGGTCTGATGTCGTCAGGTCTATTTGCTAACTGAGGATTAAATCAGTGTCAGTGTATACAGCATGATAAGATGTGGACAAATTACCTTGAGTTATGGTGAAGCTGGAAAGAATGTAAAAAAAAAAAAAGCAAATGAGCTGAAAAAGATGGTAAAATTGGTAAAATTGCAAATAGGCTTTAAAAAAGTATTAGTATTTAACACCATTGCCTATAAAGTTGGAATAATTCTGATTTCATACACATTTCTCTTTTTATTCGATGTAGACAAATCAATAAACACCTTTGACCTGGTGTATTGATTACAGACTGAATCCCACTTACACTTTACGTACCAAGAAAAAAATCACATTGCCACAATCGTTTCATGAGAAGAGGTTAAAAATATTTTATTCCAATGTTATGGGCAACAGTGTAGAATGATGTCCAGCACTACACACAGGATTCCTAGAGGTGTCTACAAATTAAATTTAAGACTTTTTATGACCTTTTTAAGACTACTAAGACAAAATTCAATGCCCATTTCACAGCCATATTGGCAAAAATTTAGGAAAATTTATGCCTTGATTCCCACCATTCTGAGTCATTTCTCACCGTGGGCTGCAAAGATTGAGATTTTACCTGTACTTGTACTTAATTTAAAATTTTGATTTCCATGTCCTGTTCTATTTCACTTGACAAAACTATAAAACTATGTCCTCACTGCTTATTTTTAGGTGTAGAATAAGTTTTCATAGAGATCATTATAAGACTGCAAAAAAATATAATCAATATCATCTTCTAAGGCTCAACCCCCTCACCTCCACCTCCACCCCCACCCCCACCACGCCCCCATCCCCTGTGGGTTAATTTGGAATTGATCCACAGGACATATGGCTGCACAAAGAGTGACACATACTTCTACCCAGCAGCCACAGCTGACCAAACCTCAGTTTTAAAGCTCATCACATCAGCCACGACCCCATGTGACGTCACTTCACTCCGGGTGTCCTGACCACAGCTGGCCGCTCCGGAGCACCCTTTGTTGGTCAGACAGCAGGTGTGTAATAAGTCAGCCAGTACATTTGTCCCCAACCCCTTTAGAGCCAGTTGCCATGGAGACTGGCTCAATGAAGCATCCACTCTCCCCTGCCCCCCTCTCTAAACAGCCTCCTGAGGATCAATACAGGCCACAAATAATGATTAGCCCAGATTGAATATTTAAGTATTAGTGTGGTGCAGTTTTTTTCCTTGCAGCATTTCGGTGCTGCGTGTTTTTCTATTTTATAATGCAGTATTGCTTAAAACACATTAATCTCAAAAGTTGATTATTGCTGTTGGGTTGGATGTTGTATTGAGTTTGATATCAAAGCAACATCAATGCATGTTTTCACTGAAGACCAGGCATGATTGACTTAAACCAACATACATTTCTGCTAATGTTTTGTAACTGAGCTCCTACAGTATGTATTTATTACACTTCACAGATTAATACATAGATTAGTAAATGACCTGGAACTATTTTTGTTCAGTGTTGGGTAAACTGATTTCAGGAGATGACCACATGCCAGATGACAGTGGTCAAAGAGTCTGTTATCAGATAAAAATGTAATAAAGCAGTGCAACAAGTTGAAGCTTGTGCATGTGGGAGAAAATCTAAATCCCTCACTTGTTTAAAGAGCCGGTGATTTATGAGGAGACCCCAGTTTAAGTCACAGACACTGCAGAAGATGATGTCCTAGCGCGGTAAGACACCTGGGGTTGGAATAAAGCAACAGTACAATACACAAGCGGGTCCTCCGGCTGCTCTGCATCAGGCCTGGAAACGTAAACACAGACTCGTCTGCAGCGTTAGCTCTGGAACCACTGTCTGGCCGGGATGCTAGTTACACCTATGAGACCTACGCGGCCCTCGTAGTCGAGTTACCGCTGCAAAAGGTAACTATGGTGATAACACTAAGCCCGTTCCTTATCTTACACAGAGGCATCGTTTTCTAATGAAGTGAAGCCCCGTGTCGCTGAATAACTCCAACTCCAACGGGCATCGACGGAGAGCGAGCAGCGGGAATAGCGGAATGCAAAGCGGAGCCCGTCTACGTTTAGCTAACTAGCTAGGACGCTAGCTCCTACCAGCTAGCTCCTAGCTCCGTCCCCCTCCGGCCTGACTCACCGATGTGATTGTCCTCGATGTGGACGATGAGCTCGGCGAGAGAATCGAACTGGAGACCGCAGCCCCCGAACCTGCAGGAATTAGAGAAGAAAGAAGCGGCGGCGATGCCCGTCATGTTTTCGGCCGTGGTGCATTCACCGGGTGGAGGGGTCCGGGAGCCGGGGTGGTGAACGAGGAGGCAGAGGCTTCGGGTCCGGGGTGGGAGCGGGGCAGAGCGCGGAGCGGCGGAGCAGACACCGGGCAGCGGAGTAGACAGGACAGCGGCGGACGCAGCTGGGAGGCAGGCGGGACGGTGGGGGTGGGGACGGAGGGAGGAGGAGGAGGGCTGGCTGGTGGCAGACTACGTCACGACCTGCCTACCTGTTGGGACTGATGCCCCCAACGCTGACATGAATCCCACCCCTCACAATGAACTGAATTAAAGTCACGTTGTAGGACATTTGCATGTGTGATACTGAGATAAATAAATCAACATAAGACTGGACTGAATTGAATTAAAGTCACGTTGGAGGACATTTGCATGTGTGTTACTGAGATAAAGAAATCAACATAAGACTGGACTGTATTGAATTAAAGTCACGTTGTAGGACATTTGCATGTGTGATACTGACTTAAAGAAATCAACATAAGACTGTATGCAAAACACTGAGTCCACTACACCAGGGGCGGTTCTAGGATCAGAGGTTTAGGGGTCTGAGCACCCAGAGTGCTGGCCGGCCAGGCAAGAGAAAATCCACTGTTTTGTACATTTTAAAGTAATTTCAGACCATCACTCCCACATTTGTGGAAGAAAAGCATAGCACTTTTTGGGTAGCGGAAACTCTGACTAAACTATCAAATTTGCTAAAAGTTATTTAAAAGCTGAGCCACAGCAGAAGAGGAATGGATTAGGATCATAATAGAACTATAAAAGCACTCGGAGAGTGCAGACCTCCGCCAAGGCAGCTCTCTGTAATAACAGCAATATATAAGTCTGTTACCCTATTGTTTGTCTGTGGCTAGGTAACCCACTTCAAGAGTATTGGGCCACATATATATAAAATATATATTCATCCTGGATCCAGACGATGATCTGGACCCCCCCCCCCCAAAAAAAAAAAAAAATCTAATCACATGTTCCTTGTCCCATTTCGGACATTTTCTGAAAATTTCATTAAAATCCATCCATAACTTTTTGAGTTATGTCTTGCACAAACAGACAGACAGACAGACAAACCCTGGTGATTACATTAACCTCTTTGGCGGAAGTAAAAATATATCCTAACTCTAATTTCTGGAGGAGGCCAACTCAGTTTGATACAGCAGCTCCTCAACGTGTATATATACAAATAAACAGTATATGCATGTTTCTGGAGTAAAACAGCCCCCTATAGTGAGTACCAAAAATACCAAAAATGGACCTTGGACTGATTTTATGAACTTTTATTCTAAATGCAATGCACAACACATAAAACACATGAACAGAAATGGACTTTTTCATTGTTTGTCTCTTGACTGTATTACATAATACAAATACATAAATAAAAATAAACTTCATAAAAGAAAAGTGTTTGAAATCTCCAAACTAATAATAAGAAATTATAAAAGAAACAATAAAAGAGAGGGGCAACATGGTGGTGCAGTGGATAGCACTGTCGCCTCACAGTGTCTCCTGGGTTTCCTTTCCAACCAGGGACCTTTTTGTGTGGAATTTGCATGTTCTCCCTGTGTTTGAGTGGGTTCCCTCCGGGTACTCCAGCTTCCTCCTCACCAGTGTTGTGCTGTGTTGTGATTTAACTATCATTTTTAGGTTGTGGTTAGCCATGCTGTTGTGTTATGCTGAGAAGGTAGTTGTAAGATTTTCTGCATTTTTTTTCTCTTCATCCATGAATTGTACTTAATTAAACTGACCTTATTCCAACTATACCCTCCTAAGACCCAGGAGCCCCACAGGTTTTTGATTTTTGGCATTTTTTAATTAAATAATTGCTTATATTGGAAACATCATGATGGAACAGTTTTTTCAGATGCATTCTTAAAAATTTTTATGGAATGTCATTTGCGGTGGACAATTGTTTCTTTTTTTTGTATAAACCTGTGAATTTCTTGTCCTCATATGTGGACAGTGGGTCCTAGGAGGATACAGTGAAATAACAAAATAAGAATAAATACAACAGACAAAGTAAGTTAGTAAGTAAATTTTATTTGTATAGCACCTTTCACAGATAAAATCACAAAGTGCTTTACAGTTGAGAATAAAGTGGCATACATACACCAAGGTAAAAACAAACAATGGCACAGAGAAACAGACAATAAAACAAGCTCAAAAATAAAACATCAATAAAAACATCAACCCAGGTTAAACGCCTGCCTAAAAAGATACGTTTTAAGCTCCTTCTGAAAGGACTCAGTGGACTCTTTGCTACATAACGTTAAAGGTAGTACTTTCCAAAGGCGTGGAGCACTAGCTTAGAAAGATCACTCTCCTGGGGTTTTGAATTGGGTGCGAGGAACCATCAAGAGTCTCTGGTTTGATGACCTTAATGAGCGTGAATAAGTTAAATTACGACATGAATAATAGTGATACATGATGAGCAGATAAAGTCTGTCTTCCAGGACATAGACAGGACCCAAAAGACAGACTTTAAAAGTATAAGTGAGGAAAAGGTTTTGCAAAACCCTGAACCTTTTTAAAATTCATTTGAACATATTCTTCCAACACCATGTATTGTTTTATCACATTCACAAGTGCTTCAAGTGCCAATGCTCTGCTTTTCATGCTCCTTCCTGCAAATGCTGAGGTAAAGATTAATTTATATCTGTTGTTTAGGTTTAGGTTTTGTGCTGGACAACATATTCAACATTGCATTATACATTTGACACAAAGCTGTATTTTGGTTCAAATAGAAGTTGCATCTGTCCATAAAGTACCTGCAGACGGGATCATGTAGGTTTATTACATATACCACAATGGTCCAGGTGTTCTTCATGTGGACGACCATCGTTCTGCTCATTATGTGAGATCTTTTTTTTTTTTTTTTTTTAATTTTGGATTTTTCACAAGACAACAATACAGTTACATACTTGCAAAACAAAATGACCTCACTGACCCACAACAACCGGGCCTGAGACAGCCGATCACAAACACACATATGAGAGAGAGAAACGGAAAGAGAGACAAAGAAGAAAGGAGGAGAAAAAAAAAAACACCTCCTAGGTCCTGCAATCCCTGCTCGAGTACTACAATCTTAACTAATCTGATGTGCTGGTAGATTTTCCATATAGTTTAAGAATGGCTGCCTCACTTGAGATCATTAATCCACACAATGTTGTGCTCATTTAAAGACCTTAATGCTTCAACTCCATCTTACATGTCTGATTTTATTTATGGTTTGGAACAAGCTGCCATTAGATAATAGATTCTCTCCGATTTCTGCTTTTAAATCTAGGATAAAGAATATTTTTGTTTGTTGGCTTTCCTGGAACACTGCTTTTTAGGTCTATTATGTGTATTACTTATATGCTGAGGTCATGACGTAGAAACATAATCCATGATCTGAATTTTAATTTTTAGCCTTTTGTTGTTATCTGCTGAGAAACTTTTTTTTTTTCATAATTTTGGACCATATTATTACAACATTTTGCAATAGCTGATGAAATAACAAACATCAGTGATGCCGGCCTCATTTGTCTGACCAGTAGAAGAAAGTAGAAATGTGCACAATTTTCTCCACAAAGAGCAGTGAATTATATATATTAAAAAAGTTAGATGTCAAAAAATCAGCTTTGAATACTATTATAATTAAGTTATCTGTAAATGTGCTCTATAAATAAATTCAACTTTTTTTTTTTTTTTTACATCCTATAATTAGTGGATTGGAATAAATGCAGGGGTCAAACAACATGCACATATGCCCTTCTGAACATGCTATTTTCATGTATTTATGTCGTTCTGAATGGAAATGTGCAGAGTATGTGAGTTTTATTCGCCCTAAAATAACCCTTTTAGATGCACTTGTGTGACTGTGTTTCCAAATGCCATATCTCAGAAACAGTTTGGCAGAATGTCTTAAAAGTTAGAACAAAGATCGACTTGGACTCAAGGATGAACTGAAACAATAGTTGGCAACATTTTTTTTTAAATTGATAAACTTATCAGATTATAGTGTTTACATAACTAACAAGGCTTATGCTATCGGAGGCCGACAGCAAGGGTATATCCCTGAAATCCCCCAATCCTCTGTTATATAATAAAGCAAACAAACAACACAATGTACAAAAGATACTGACTTAATTTTGGATGATCGATATGAACCAAATTTGAGCTTGACTGGCTTACTATATCTATCAATAATGTCCAAAAAATGGATTTTTCAACAGAAGTGCCCCCATTTGGCCAGGTGATGATATTCATGGAATATCCAAAATCAATAGGGTTCTCCCCCTGGGGGTCTGCCTATGTTGGTGCTAAAGGGGGATAGTTATCACATTCACATTCACACAAAGGATATCTGGCCTGAATAATGTCAGAAAATCAGTTTGGTGAATAATGTCAGAAAAGATATTAGATATTTGTTGGACAATCAATATGAACCAAGTTTGAGCTTGATTAGCCGACTATTTTCTTAATAATGACCAAAAAAAACCAGATTCTTCAACAGAAGGTCCCCCAACCATTTGGAAAAAGCACACCACCTGGTGTCAAAATATGACATCATGTAAAGTCAAGGTAGTGGCATGAAGAAAGAGAATTGTTAGACAATCGATATGAACTCAATTTGAGCTACATTGACCTGATGGTGGCAGAATAATGGTCAGAGACCCATTTTTCCCCACAAAACTCCACCCGGTGAATGAAAATGACACCATATGAACTCTGGATGGTAGCCAGAAAATGAACATTTGTAAGATGATCAATATGAACCAAATTTTATCTCAATCAGCCTATTATTCACTTCAGTTCAGTTCATACGTTTATTTCAAACCTGCAAGCACACAGTATAACAATTTACAAATGACAACTTAACAAACAGCTGGATACTTGGTTTGAAAGGGGGATGGGAGAAGCATTGTTTTTTGAATTCCAACCCCTCACACCTCACAACCCATTACAAAACATTTCACTACAACAATACAGAACAATACAGTTACAACACCCTCACAAGACAGGAACACAGACAGGCCCGAATACACTCTGACCCTACACCCACTCCCCCTAGTGGCACCCACTGTGTTGAAGGCATCAATATTAATGTCTCTCCTCCAAGTACTTCTTCATTGTTTGTTTTTTAAACATTCTTTTAAACTGAAAAAGGTTTGTAAAATCTTTTAATTCTTCTGCTAAACCGTTCCAAAGTATTTCTTTGCTTGCTTTTGTTATTGCTTGATTTATGTCCAAAACACTGATTTTCAACTAAAGCGCCCCCATTTGGATGACTTCTAATACTCATAGAGAAGCTGAAATCGATAGTGTTCTTCCACTAGGGGTCCACTGTGTTGGTTATCAAGAGAGAAGAAATCCAACTAAATCTGTCCTAGTTATCACGTTCACATGAAGGATATCTGGCGGCAGCAGCTTTAAGGGTAAAACCATTATATCCCCGAAACTCAATTTCAGGAATATAATGGTTTTTAACTGAGTTACTTATATGAGCTGCCAAATCATCTATCTTTTTAACTGACACTTCTACTGTCCAAACAACGGGCATGTTTACATGGCAATCACATCTGATGCATTTACACGCACTTTAGAAATGTGATAATCAAAAATCCCAGGTTTAAACATTTTAGTCTATTATTATTTTATCATTATTATTTACTGTTATTGTCTTCTGCTCACATTTAACTATGTTACTTCTGTTTCTTCTGATTTTTTTTTTTTTTTTTTTTACACATGCAGATTTAAAATAAGAAAATAAATCAGATTAACCTGTATACATGCATAGAGACAGAGTATTGGGGAAATCTGTGTTAATCTGATTTCTCATAATCATATAACTGCCTTTATCTGATAAACATAAATGTCTGATTATACTGTTTACATGAGCGCTAACACTCTGATAACTCCAGAAATCAGATGATGACCAGAGAATTAGTGTGCATGTAGGATCAGTGTTGAATAAATGCACTTTTCAAAGTAATACATGGGTAAATAAATCAACCTGGATGTCATCTACTCAGCTACTATTTTCCAATAAAGTCAGGATTTCCCTTTTGATGCCAAAATAACAGTTTGTAAAACAGCTTATACTTGTCACTTACCATTCTTACATATATCAGTTTTATTTGGAATGTGTTTAATGGTCACCTGGAACATCCATTTTTAGGTAGCTGGTATCTAAAGATGCAGTAAAAGGTGAAATGTATATGCAAAATACGTGGAGAGAAAGTGGGAAATTTGAGTTCTTACTGGTAACCGGTCCGTTTTTCGGTCATGACCCATCCACAACCTCCTTTGCCAAGCATCAGGGTCTCCTTGTATTTTCTGTCAAACTCATCTGTACAGACACATACATGTGTTAGTCATTTGACATGGACTGAAGCTAAACCAGGGTTTTACGATGATCCTATTTCTGAAGTGCATGTAAACATATCAGATCTGATTATTACAATTACCTGTTGCAGTTATCAGATTTTTATGGTCACGTAAACATGCTCAGCAGTAAAACCCATGTAGTTTGATAAGTCATAGTCTTTGTAGATGCTTGTTTTTAGTTCAATTAATGATATATTTTGCTGAAAAAGTCACTTTTCCTTCAGTTTCGTGTTCTGATACAATAACCTTTGAATTCACTCTGAGCTTTGTGAACATCTGATCAGTGAATAAAATATAGTAAAATGCTTATCACTAAAAAAATGCTGAAGCAGAGGATAATGCTTTGAGAAGACAACAGTTCATGTCTCCGTACTTTTACTAGTCTTAGCCTTGAACAACACCTCCTGTTCGTCCTCATCAGTTTTAACCTGATGACGCTCTTGCTCGTCTTCCTCTTACTGTCTGAGCTGGACTTCCTTTTGCAGAGGTTGCTTCAATGTAACTGGTCACAGTCTTGGTAGAAACCACCCCTTTCTTTTTGTCTTGGTGTCCATTGCAGGGTCGACGGTAACAAGTGCTTTCCTGAAATTATTGGTGTTTTGTTAATATGAAACTGCAACTAACTTAAGTTCATTGATTGTATCTGGACTCAATATTTTATCCAGACACAAAATAAACCCAAAGTAGGTCAAATATGTTAATAAATAGTCATTTTTCAATCACAATTTATTTATAAGGCACATTTAATAAAGAATTAAGGAAAGTCCTAAAATACGCTGAAAATAGGAAATCTTGTTATTAATTTAATCTCTTACTTAATTTGATAGGATAAGGTAAGACTTTATTTACTCAGCAGAAAATTCTTGTGCCATAACATATTCAATGCTTAAAGTTTTAAATCTATAAACACCATAAATACAACATAAATATCAGACAATAGATGGTTGCATATACAGTTTATCAAACCACTGACACAAGAATAAAATACTACACACTGTACTCGTCACTCACTTATAAAATATTTTACAGAAGAAGGTGCATATTTAAGTGTGGAGGAGGAGTTATAGAGTCCAGCTGGATGGATTTGCTGAAATAAAACTCACAGGTGTTAAGTTTTTAATGTAAAAACTAGTGCTGTCAAACAATAAAAATTTTAATCAGGTTAATCACAGGGTTGCTATGGATTAATTTAGATTAATCACAATTAAATATATTCATTTTTGATCTATATTGATCGTTCAAGACTTAAGAAAGAGGGGAATATATATGCACTAAACATGTTTATTAAACACCTTTAACAGTTTCAACAAAACAACTTGAAACAACTGTTCCGTCTTGGGTTTTTTTGTATTCAAATTTCCCATGGAGAGGGCCAACGTGTTGTTTAGCATCTTCCATCTTTATCGGTTGGTTCTGCTGTCTGTCACTACCGGATCAACTGGCCATTTGCACATGTGCAACGTTAACTCTACTTGGACAAACTGCCTGAATGTGCAGATGGGTTAATTGTGTTAACATTTTTAATCAGATTAATCATGATGATGGATTAATCCGCGTTTACGCATTAAGTTTGACAGCCCTAGTAAAAACATCAAATTTCAGTCACATTCGAAAAAGCAAACGCTTTGAATTTTTTTTCCTGAAATTGACTGAATCAATAAACAAAGGTAAACATCAGAATTAATCTCATTCCAGCTAATGTAGTAGTTTATTATTACAGCAATATATTGATATAATTCAGTTGATTAGATCCAAACTTATCCATCTGTACAAGCCCGTTTAACTTACAAATACTCCAAAACCAACCTGAAAGTATGTTATAAATCTGAAAATTATTTGCATAGTGCATTCAAAATAGTGCATTTGTTGTGTTTCTTTTTAAGATGGTGTTACAGTACACCTGTAAGTGTGTGTGTGTGTATTAATATTTTAACTCTATCTGGTGCATTTATTGACAACAGATTCTATTACATCCATAAAGTTCACTGATTAATGTGAGCCTATAATGGTTCAGTGGTGAGGGAAGGGAACTGTGTTGCTCTGTAAAGTGTGTGTCTGTGTGTGTGAGTGGAGAGAGGAGAATGTCCTTAAATCACTGGACCGGCTGGCCTATGTTGGACCTGTTAATCGAGCGTTAAAATGGCCTGTCATAAACCACCGCCCAGTGACTTCAGCAAACAACCTTAAGACCTGGGAACACACTCGCTCTTTTTCTGACCATTCTTTGTCTACCCATCCGTGCAAACCTCACATAGAGCTATAACATGAAATACACCCTGATTCACAAATACAGTTAGCACCAACTGTCGCAGGCCCACACTCACACACAACAACATGACTTCACCAGTGGTCACAGCCGCTCACACACGTACAGTATAGAAATTCAGTGACTTCATCAGCCGAGCACAGATGTTTTCTCTTACACACAAACATGCAGTCACACAAGCTCAACATAAACACACTCATTACACACACATGTTGTATCAGAAGTGTGACAGTGACGCAGTTCCCAGCAACCATTACGTAAATGAGAAGTACTAGCATGTGTTGTGAAAGGCAAGAGGGAGAGAGAGGCAAAGGGAGAGAGTTTATAGTGCATGACATCATCTGATCTGGTGTCGGTGGGTGGCTCGCAACGTTACAGTTTGGGAATACGTTTCTTTGGCTAGCATGGATTTTGTGACCATCAGCTCCGCTCTTTTTGCTGACATTCCAAGCAGTGTGACGATTGATACACTACTGCAGCCAGTGTCAGCGCTCTGCTCTTGACACTGGTGGACAAAGTACTTTACTTGAGTAAAAGTATCAATATTGCAATAGAGTGTGAAAATGCTCCACTACAGGTTAAAGTTACGCATTTATAACCTTGCTTGAGTGAAAGTACTGCTAGAAAAAATGTGGCTTGTCTATAATGTAATGTTATTAAGGCTTCTTTCTGCAATGGAGATGTCAACACAAAAAGAAAGAAAGCCAAATGGCCTACTTACAGTGTAGGTATAAATAGTCACTGTGCAGTAGAATCGTTCTCATCAGTGTTTTATTATGATTACATATGGTATTTTTAGTGTCATTTTACTAATGCATTAATGTGTCTGTTGTATTTTACTGCTGTACAGGTTTAAGGTGGAGCTCATTTTACTTACTTTATAGACTGTTGGTAGTTAAATCTACAGCATACATATTCTAAAAGTTGATCATATCATTAAAGGTTTCAACATAAGTTTGAGCATAATTTGCTAAGTCATATTTTTGGCCAAATTGTGATACCTGACTAAAATGAAGCAGCAGTGTTAGGAGAGTAAATTTACTCCTAATATTGCTGCTTCATTTTATGCAGCTATCACAATTTGGCCAAAAATATGACTTAGGCAATTATGCTATGAGGCTATGGATATGTTTATAGTGTCACTGACCTGTGAGAGCCATGTATCTCCACGAAATCCACTTTTCATGTGCACAGGAAAAAGTCTTGTTTTCAGCTTTGTGACAGTGCTTTTTTTTAGGAAATCCAAGAGGGTTTGTTAAGAGTTAATACTTCAGTTTCGTCACAAATGTTGATACCTACCAGTGGCAGCTGGTGGTGTTATTTTTTGGTGGGGCATAGTATGCAAGTCGGTTTTCAGCTGCACTATAACCACATATCACCACTTGGATACGCCAAAGCACATGCACCACTATCTTAAAATATGAATCTAAATTAAAATAAAAATACACATTATGTGTGTTCAGTCATTTATTTTTTATTTGTAAATTTCACCCATCTATCCTTCAAACATGTACATCTTTCTATGACTCTATTGTTAAAGTCAAGCATGTCCCTGACAAGTGTCTTTTCCACTGATAATATGAACAATGCATTTAGACCAGGGGTGAAGGTAGTATGGGTAGATCGCATTGCATCGAAAAATAGAAGTTAAAATACAGATTAAATGACGTTGTTACTGCTCCTGGCAGGATTAAAACTCCAGTCTACCGCATGGAATTCAGTAGTGTTACCCACAGAGCTATCCAGTTGTAATGTATCCCAGTAGTATTGCCTACTGTAATACGTACTTTCTGAGGAAATACAAGGGTGACGTTTACTCCTGTGGGTGATGTTTGGGCGGAAGTTTTTGCGCCCCGAGGCTGTCCTATCTCTTGTATTG
>JAPQRQ010000003.1:10224066-10239377 GCA_037367365.1 Apogon talboti
TCTATCTATCTATCTATCTATCTATCTATCTATCTATCTATCTATCTATCTATCTATCTATCTATCTATCTATCCTGGTGTTGTGCATGTTCATGTATTCACTTGCACTTGCTTGTTCTTTTTGCTAACACACAAACCCTTGCACGCAGTCACACACATATACACACACACCTATGAAATCATCTCTACTTGTCAGGGGTTGGAAAATGGGGGCTGAGGCAGGTTCAAACCTGTCAGGAGTATGGGCCTACACAGTGCAACCCTCCCTCTGTCGCCTCCCACATTCATGCTTTCTCTCTTCCATTCATTGTGTCCTCCTCCTCCAACTCCAAGTATTACTGCTTGCCCTTTCCATATCCCTCTCCATCGCATTAATGCCCCCCCCCCAGTCCTCTCCCCTCCCCGCCCCCCCACACGGCGCACACACTTTTCCATTTCTTATGGAAGCATGTATTTTTGGTCTCTCTCACTCTCCTCTTTAGCTCTCACTCTTTCCCATAACATCAGGACCCACTTTACCGTCCCCTCAGCTCTCCACTCACACAGACCTGAAGTTTTTAAGAGAGCATCTCCATAGCAACAGATACTGTCACTTTGATTATATATGTTTTAGACACTAATCACAAATATACTTGATTTCTAGATCACTTCCTCACAATAGTATTAATCACTATTTGTATGTATTGTAGTTGTATGAAAGTTCAAGGAGAGGTCACTCTGTTGAACTCTGTGTAAATCTTGTTTGGTGACACACAGCTCAGAGGAATGTCTGAGGCTTCCTTTGCTCTCAGTGGAAAATGAAGAGCCAGCAGCAGTAGCACAAACAACTCATAATTATCTCTGCCGTCACATCACTGACCTAATACCTCCACCAAAAGGCCAACTGGGTTAAGCCAGCACTGCAATTCGGTTTATTATTGTGCTTCATTTTACATTCGTGTTGATATTTTTATCCAGTGATGACTTGATTTTTATGGTATGCATGGCAAGCACGCGTCCTTTCATCGTGCTCATATTATTAACTGATGCCCTGGTGAAAGACTAATTGTGGCCTGAAACAATTGTAGTGCACTTAGCACTTCACTACATAATCATGAAAGCTGTAGATCATGATGCTGTTTAGATTGTGGTCTTCCACTTGTTCTTACATGTTTTATGATGAATAATGAGGGGTTGAAAATCCACAAACAGATTGTATGTGTTATTGTCTAAATAAAATTGCTACCTGCAACAAGAGCCACAGGCTCTGCTTGTGGCACCTCCTGCTGGTGCTAGGGAGATCATTTTGAGTGAAACACCTATCATCTGTGGCATTTTCACGCACGACTTCCACAATAATGTCATGATAATAGGAGGAACATTATAATACAAGCAAAGACTGTGTGATTTATGTGTAGTATCATCTCCGATTAACCGAAACAACGTAGTGGCGAAATGATACCGTTAAATTGTAATTGTAAAACAACTATGACCTTGACAGACATGTTGTATTTTGACTTACATGATGGTGATGCTGTTGTTTCTTGTGTTTGTGAAGGTGTTTGTGTGACATGAATGACAAACAGGACAGGCCTTATGTGTGCGGCGCCCCAGGCTGCTCTCAGGTCAGTTGGACACAGTATGTTTGTATGTAGATGCACTTTAACAGCAAAAATTAGCAGTAATACGATGAAAATATTATGACAAAAATTTTTCATATCAGTTGATATCAAATTAATAAAGTGGTCTTAGACTGTTCCTTATTGTCAGAATGTGACAAACACTTGGCAAGCAGCAGAACATCTCAGAAATCAA
This sequence comes from Apogon talboti, assembly GCA_037367365.1. Taxonomy (NCBI): domain Eukaryota; kingdom Metazoa; phylum Chordata; class Actinopteri; order Kurtiformes; family Apogonidae; genus Apogon; species Apogon talboti. Next base: position 10,225,861 of record JAPQRQ010000003.1, read on the forward strand.
GAGGCAGAACATTCCAAACCATTTTAATATTTTTTTAAGATATATGCAAGAGTACAAGAAAGTAAAGCAACATTCTAAGATTTTCTAAGTTTTTTAGTTGACATTACATCGAAAGAACATGAGATGGAGTTGTGATGTTATTGTTTGATCATATCTAACTGATGCATTGTGGGAGTAATTGAATACTTTCATTCATCTTTTTCATTTTGCTCCAGTTGTTTTGGCCCAAAATGTTCCTGTTTGATTGTCTGACATACCAATGGTGAACACTGGTAGTTCTTTTTTTTTTAAAGGTTAAATTTAAAGAGCGAGTAAGGATTAGAAAATTATTTTCTTACTGACCCTTATCCACATATACAGTACATATATGGTCATGCTGATAATGTTGCTTTTGGCTTTTATTTGGTCTAGATAGAGTTTTTCTATTTTTATTTTATTTTACAAAGGCTAAAGCAATGCCAACAAAATACACCCCAAAGATGGAAGAAAGATATAAATTGTGATGATAAGATTATGCATCATTTATCAACCAGCTCTATTTACCATGATGATCCATAATATATGGCACAAGCATGATTGTATTGCCCAATCATTGGTTCTTATACAACACTTGTGCATGTTGTTATTTATCTGTAATTTACAAAGCTGTTAGAAGTTTTGTTTAAAAGCTGAGAGGTTTTTCATCTGTACGTCATCTTGAACGATAAACGTGACTAAGACTTTTACGATTTATTAGTAATCTACAGTAAGAAGCATCACCCGATTGAACTGAACATGTCATCTCATGTGTCATGTTGTACAGCTGCACGCATCTCTTCATATCTTTCTCACTCTATCGGTGTGCTGCAGCGCTTCCAGTTAGAGGAACATCTCATCATCCACAGACACAAGCATGAGATGACCCTTAAGTTTCCCTCCATCAAGACAGATGCTGCTTTTACAGGTGAGACCGCCAAAAAAATACACCAAAAACCATTCGAAGATTCTCTGCCTTCTTTCCCGTGTATGTACAGTATATGTCACACAGTTTGGCTGCTTGTCATTGTTTGTGTGCAATGTGCGTTGTAACCTCTTTTCGGTGTCAGTCCTTGATGAAAAAATGATGGCGCTACGTTATACAGTATGAAATCAGATAAGGTTGATGCAGGCTTCCTTCCCTCAGATAGTCTGTGCTGTGAAACAGAGCTGCTCATGTTGCAATATATACAGTATACTCAATCAGATTAGACCAAACATACTGATAAGACCATCACACAAGCATCACTTTGAGTCAAAATACACAGAGGAAGTGTACGGGGGTCTTCATTCACACCATCTTTAAAGTTTCATATTTGAACACTGGAAAAGAGAAACAATAGATTTTCTAATTGTATCATTTTTGTACAGTTTTTAGCATACACCTGCCCACTGAAGGCAGCTGTACTGTTAACTTTAATGTCTTTTTAAACATGATTTATACATTTATTATTGTTAAAGATTTAGGTGAAGAGAACAGACATCATCCTGTTCAGTGCATCATGGGATTGATTGAAGAGTTGTAGCTACTTGTGATGACTTGAATTCTGCTCGAGATTATTTTTTCATAATGACTAAAATCCCCACTGTGATGCTGGTAAATTATTAAGCCAGAGTTAATATTAAATATTAAACTATTAAGATAAACATTAAAATGGGTGAAGTAGAATAGATATGTAGTTATTCCAAGGCATAAAGACAGTTAATTAAAAACTTGTGGTACAATTCACCATTTACAAAGTTCTAAGTCTAAAATTAACAACAATGCTCATCAACAAGCAGCACAATGAATGTATTGACCGTTTAGTAGATACAATAGCAGATTTTTCAAAGATAATACGAGGAGTGAAAAGCTGATAGTTGCCTGCCTGCCCCTTCCCCCAAAAATGATGACAGTGAAAATGCATCATGCATGTCTGAATTTCACATTTTATTTCACTTCATTAGAAATCGTACAGCTGCTTCACTGACATTTGAAGTCAAACTAATTAATTAGTAAATGTGGAAGTGAACATCAAACGAAGTACTTTTTATATGTAAAGATGTTACTGATACTGATGTTATCATTGCAGTCTATCTAGTTTATTTGATAGGGACAGATACAGTATACACAGTATCATAGCGTTAGCAGTGAGTGCTAGTTTTAAAATTTCTTAATTTTCTTTTATTCATTTATCCCTTATTCATCCAGGTAGAAAGAGATTCAAGATCTTTTCATCTACGGAGACCTGGTCAAAATACTTTCAACAGCTTTCCATAGAAAACAATTCCATATATAAATCACACTAATGAAATAAAAGTAACATAAAAAGATAAAAAAAGAAAAAAATTGAGGTAAAGAAGGTAAAAAAGAGCCAAATAGTAACCCCAGCAATTTCTATGACTCACACCATCTATAGAGACTAACCCTAACCCTATGTAAAGCAGCCACAGGTTTCTTTTGTAACAGTCTGTAAAATACATTTAAAGTGCTTTGACAAGGAAGTGTTTCAAATGGGATGACACCCTGCAAGTCCTTCCATGCACATGGTGCATTGTATGATAATTTGCAGCACCCTTTCGTGGCATGGCTTTTAGGAAACAAAAAAGTAAAAACTGTTAAGTGATTACAACCAGTGGAGTAAGGCTCAATTCAACTGAACACAAATGTTACATTACATACATTACATGTAAGTACATCTAAATATATAGCATGCACTGGTTTTATTAATAATTTTGAAGCATTTATTGCCATAAATCCATGGTCAAAACACTGGGACGTGACAGTGTCTGTAACCATAGAAACGGCTGTCTGTCTAGATGTAAAACATCAGCATGACCTCTGACCTCTGCAGGCTGTCCCTCCCTCTCTCTCTTCTATCAGAGTGTCCCAGTGCTACAGCCTGTTACACCTCCTGCAGCTAATCTCATGTCAAAACAAAGAGCCCAGCTGACCTTTGACCCCTGCACGTTTAGACGGCTCATAGAGACAGACTGATGTTATCACTGAGCTCTGCTGAAAATCAAATCTCCTTTCAGTGTTATGACAGTTGATTCAAAAAGCAAATAACCTCAAAGAAACTAGGCAAGTTTGGGAAAAGGCAACAAACTATGACTCAAATAAATCAGTGTTGTGCATCTGTATGTATGTGTGTGTGTGCCTTTCTTTGTTACCAGACCAGACTCCGACACCAACCAGGTTTTTGCAGAACTGTGATGAAGTTGGTCTGTTTAAGGAGATAGAGGAAGAGTTTCTTCAGGCACAAGAAGAGGAAAAGAGTAAACAGGTAAAATAATAAACACCATGAAATCACATAGAAAAATGCTAAATGCTTTACAGCTGTTTGGAGCTGAAGTGACCTTTAAACACTGGAATTATGAGACAATATCAGCTGTATTTTATTGCTAAAAGGTGGCTGTTTGTGAGGTCTGTCAGGTGAGTGTTTTGATCGACAGTCGAGTATGAGGGAGATAAAAGCAGTCAGACCCAATTAGCAGACTTCAGATATCTGACCTGCTGCAGGAAAGACACACCAGGCGATCACATTCTCCTCTGTAAATTAAACAGCTAGACACACATACCAAAACAAATGCATGCATGAATGCCCTCACCCATCATTCTCACCATCATCTTAGATCACAGATGATTGGCCAGGCTTATTATCACATATGATATTCAGCAATTTTATGATCATTAGTATATATTTTAGCCAATATATGAAAATATAAAGTATGTAATGAGTAACTGGGTCTGTTTGTAGTCATCATTACAAGAGGGTAACTGTAACATGAGAAACAAATTCTCTATTTATTCTTATTTATTTTTTTTCCAGTTTATTGTGAACACTATTGTTGAAACATTATCGATATTGATTATTGGTGCTTTATTTGATTTGAACCATAGACAAAGTGTAAGACATGTAAGATGAGGGCTGTGATACAGTTTCCTCCTGCGAGTAAAAATGAAGCCAAAATCAAAGCTCCCATCTTAGTTGTGCAATACAATTTAGAGTCAGAGTCTGTGTAGGAGAAACGCAGGAGTGTGATTTAACCCTAACCTGACCAAGCAGTGTGATGGACTGCACTTGGTCATTACGTTCACCAACATTATCTTGATATCATCAAGCAACTTATTTAAAACAATCTGATCAGATAGATGATATTTTGAAAACAAATCGATCATCAATCATTCCAGAGACCAAATCACACCATGTACATGTAAATATCTACTGGATGTGTACTTTGAGTTCTTCATCTCAGTGAATAACATGAAGAGGTTAGGATTTTGGACCAGTACGGCAACCGACCACTAGGGGGAGATTGAGATGTTTAGGCTTCACTTTTGGGGAGCCGTCACTTCTTACAGTCTATGAATACTAACTTAAAAGAGGGTCACCTAAGTTCTGTGTTGTAGTTCCTGTAAAATTGGATGCCATAACTTTAATTTTTATTGCAAATGGTCGGTCTCCTTAACTACTAATACATTACATCATTATCTGCCCTGATTATAAACATAATGACCCCTCCCAGATCCCAAAACACACATTTAAAATGGTCCCGGCTCTTTGTTGCTCCCGCCTCTCCCTACAGACGCTTTCCCATAATGGGCCTTCCTGTATGAACCAGCACCAGCTCAAACCCCAGCTTCAGCTCCAGCACCCACCCCAGCCTCAGCACCCACATCCCCAGCCACCGCTGCACCATCCCCAGACCCACCCCCTGCAGCACCCCCTGCCCCACGGCCCCCTGATGGGCCCAAGCTGCAGCCTGGCTACCCAGCAAGCTCTGTCCTCCTCCCAGTCTGGATCAGTCATCACCCAGGCTCCTTCCACTCTTACACACTCAGGGTGAGTACTTTAGGGGTGCACACATACACACCCACGCACATACTGGTTTCAATTTACCCAATCATTCATGCAGAACACTTGCTCTCCTCATCATATTCCTACACATACAGTATTTCCTTTAGATGTTGCCTTCTCTCAGCCTTTCTTCCTTTTCTTTTCCCTGTCTCGCCCATCCTGTTTTGGAGATATTGTAACTCCTTCTGTCTGGCACAGACTGGCATTTCCCCCTGCATAATTTATCACTGCACTAATGAACTGAGAGAAAGGAGGGAAAACACAGAGTGAGAGTCAAACATTAATTGACGGAGAACAAAGTAAAGGCATAAGAGATGGAGAACCACTGGCTGACACCCACTCAAACCCACTGACACTACCCACCCTGTCACCCAACTATCATCTCTGTTAAGTCTGTTAAGACTCAGAACCAGACTGGAGTCTCTCAGCGCCTGTGCAGCTTCCATGGCTCCCTGGTTATCACGCAGTTCAGCAGACAGATTAGAGGAGTTCCTGTCTTTCATCTGCCCAGCTCCCAGCAGCTGCACTCCATCTTCCTGACGTTTTAACTTTGGCTTTATTGGAACTCACTAGACATTCAGTCATCTAAATTGCTGAATATAGATGCACATATACCGTCTGTACATAGTGTACTGTACAGAACACACACAGTATGTCGTTTGACAAACATTTTGTCAAGTTGTGAAATACATTATTTGACAAGAGGCAACTAAAGAAACACATTTATTAAACAGCACAAACAATTTCCCAATTTTCTCCCAAGATTTCCCAATTTTGATTTTAACTTTTTTTGGCAGACTGTTAGTGAAATTGCAAAACACAAATGCAAACAAGTTATGGATAATATCACATTTTTTCAATTTGACCTATCAGTTATGATCGATTAAAATAAAACATGAAACCTTTTGCTCATACCTTATTAAGCTAAATTCATTTTTGGTGCTGTAGTCATCACCAAATAAACTATAATAAGATTAAGATGTTACATTAGAGCTTTGGTGAAACTGTTTTAAATAATTACCTCTGTTCTTATCTTAACACCATGTCTTGCAAAAAGCCTCCTCAGCCCAACAAATCTATAACTAATTTCTACTTGCAACACTTACTGTAGATAACAAAGCTGCAGTCATGTTGTTAAAGCTGATGAGATGAGTCAAGGTACTCGAAGTAAGTCAGTGACATAAGAAACTCCAAACATCTGTCCAGGACCAGACAGGACATGACAGGACAGTGGGGAGAGTTGGCAGTCGCTTATAGCATAGTAAATCAGTGCCAGCTGAATCCAGACAGCATGTTAGTCAGTGAAACCAGTTAAGTGTTGCTAAATGAACCACGGATCGGGTGTCTGACTGTTTCTCCCCATGTTTACCACCAGTTTCTATAGTGACCGAGTCTCTGACTGTCTGGCGTTCGGCCCGGTAGAACTGTTGTGGTTACGTTAGGAAATGCTGTTTTGGTTTGTCTGTGCTTTGTTGTACGTTAAACGGGGCCGCATACCCCAGATTCAGTGATGACATCATTAGCGATGACTTCAGCGTGGTCACGGAGGCCCACGCTGTCCGACTGGCCACGAGCCAGAGCGTTTAGGTCAGCACATGGCACCCCCGGGTCTCTGCATCTCCTGCTGTGATCCCTGAGCGTCACTCCTCCCTCTCAAGCTGTCACTTTTTTCCATATCTGTTTTCTTTCACTTTTTTCAATCCTTCACATTTTCCATTGTCATTAATTCAGTTAAATTTATTCAGCTTTTTGCTTTTTTCTTATATAAAGTATATATTTTACTTTCAGTGATCTGATCCAATTTAAATGACTAGTTCACAGAGATTCCAAAACTTTTAGGTGTGGTTTGTAGATAATTTTTTTTAGATATCAGCCTCCTCTATCCCCATACAATATATACTATAATAATAATAATAATAATAATATAACAATACAATGAAAAAAATTGTTTGTAGTACTAAAAATATATCAATCCCCAGAAAACACAACATTTTTATTTGGGAGTTCCAATAAAAACTTTACAACAAGGTTTGTGGAGGAACTAGTTTGAGTTTTTCTTCATGCTTGCAGAATAAATCAGTTAAATTTCTTTCCTTATGGAAAGATAACAGAAATCTCAAAATGAAATATATATTTGGCTCGATTTTATGTAGATTCACAGTATGGTGCTTAGTAATAACCCCATTTTCAGAAACAGCTGGGACGCTTTCTAAAATATACAGTAATATAAACTGATATATTGGATTTGTTAGTTTGTTTCTTGAACCTTCCATTAACTGTCAGAAGCAATAAGATCAATTAAATTACATTTAGTAACTATAATCCAATGTATATTTTGATGCCTGCCACACAGACATGTTTACCACTGTTATATCACTTTTTCTATCTATTACACTTTCAGACATGAGGATGCAAACACTTGCTGTTTATCCTTCAGCTGCTCATAGACCATGGTGGCTGTTGTCTGATTCTTCTCTTCACAACGATGTCTTGCATTTTCAATAGGAGACAGATGTGGACTGTCAAGCACAACCTGTTGTAACACATGCAGAATGAGGTCTGGCATCGTCCTGCTGAAATAACTCATATGAAAAGACCTCAGTTTGATTCCGATCTATGCCTTCACGTCAGTCTCACCTTTAGACATGCAGTTCAGCCATTGTTGGCACTGATGCAGCCCCAGACCATCACAGATGCATATTTTGCACTTTTCAGTAATAAGTCAAAATTTTTGACATGTAGAACCCGAAATCTGCTTTTCAGAAAGTTGAAACATGGACTCGTCTGACCACAGACTTTTCTACTTTCCACAAAACTGCTTTCCACAGAACGGCTTTCTCTTTATGTAATACAATTTCAGATTTATCTGGTGGATGCAGTGGTGGACTATGCTCAGTGACAATGGTTTTCCAAAGTCATCTTGAGCCCATCTGACTGAATTCATCACAGTAATATGACAGCTTCCACCTGAGGACTTCACTAATAGGTTTCACCATTTGCTTTTATGAACTGTGACTCCCTGAGTCTTTTCACAATACTTACTGTAGGAGGTGAAAAAACTAAATTCTTTGCAATTTTGTGTTGAGCAGTATTATTTTTGGTCTTGACAATTTCTCATGAAGTTTGGCGGAAAGCATTGAACTACAACCCACCCAATGTCTGAATGTATAGTGAAATTATTATACACCATATAGTAGACTCAAACTATCCAACATTGCATTGTGAAAAGTAGTGACCATGGTATGTTCTATTCTGTTAACAATCCCACAGTACCATGTGATGCATTTTTCAGATAAGAAATTTTGATCCAAACTGGTTGATGTCTGAAGTTTCTGTTGCTCACTACTGAGTGTTTATCATGTTGGGAGTAAGGAATGAGTGAATAAGGGAGGGGTTTTGGACACAGATTAAGCCTTTTACAGGCCCAATCACATTCCACTCAATTGTTAACACTTCACCTGTTAACTGCAGAGTCTTTCACACTAGCTTTTGTTGTATGTTCAGTAAAATTTTCAGTGTTACTTTGTCTCTTTCTCAACTTTTTTTGTTTTTTCCCAGGCATCAAAATGTAAATTTGTTTACATTTACCAAATACAATGAAGTTGGTCAGGGGAAAAAAATTGAAAATGTGCCAATTTCAAGCAGATATAAAAAATAAAACCACATATTCCTGTTTTTATTGTGCTTTAGAAAAGCCATACAAGCTTTCTATTTTGTCGGTTTAGGCAGATAAATAATGAGCGGTCACAGAGCGGTTGTAGATTTCTTCTTTCCATATCCAGTTCCCACCTTGACTTTTTTAACCATGTCCATTTATCTCAGCGTCACCTCTGTCCGCCATGAAAGCCCAGCTATAAATGTTTCAAATCCCAACCCTCTCTGAACCCGGATCAGTGAAACTGTAGCCGTGGCTGGCTGTCTGGTATGACCCATCCCTCTCTCCCTCTCTGTGGCTGACCACAGGCCAGTTCCCGGGCCGCTGTCCTCCCTCCTCCACATGCGGAACAGACACAGACAACCGCTGCCAGCCTCCCTGCCCGGCACGCTGCCAGACCCCGCCATGCAAGGGGCATCTGCTCAGCACATGCCCGTAAGTATGAGGAGCCCAGCTTGTCCTCACGCTCAAAGATATACATTCACATCCAGACATGCGCGCTTCATCATTTATAAATACAGCGATAGTGGCCAAAGTGGTCAGCACACCCAAAATATTCATGACTGACAGAAAAACTCACTTCACTCTTGTGGATGAATTAATCACAAGTGTCAAACTGCAGATGGATGTGACCTTATGAGGAACTCTTTACGCTTAAGATTAAGTATGTGCTGAAGCTTTTACTTGTCGCAGTCGAAAGGTTATTTTCGTGTCAATTTTCCTGCCTTTTTTCAGATGGAGAAGCAGATGTCGTGTGTAATGGGTATACCTGGACCTGTACACAACCCCTCCTGTTCCTCGCCTCAGGTACTGACTAGTCACTTTCAAGCTATTTCAAGCTATTCAACATTCAAGGTATTTGCTTTCTGCTTTTGTGGCTCATTCCTTTCTCCGCTGGTAATAACATCAGGCCTCGACAAAAGGGCTTTATACAATCTACTGGCAGTTATGGAATAAATCTGATTAGCTTTTACATATTTTCACTTTCAGCAATTCACCAGAACAAACGGTGATTTGATCCTACAGGTATTGGTGGCATAATACCTGCTAGCAAAAATAGTTAATGAGAAAGCATGTTTTTAATACTTTTTCAGTCATTTTACGCCTACAGTGTTCAGGCTTTTTTAGCTTTGTGGGGTTGGAGCTTTGCTACCTCAGACATCACAGAGAAGTTGGACAGTATGTAAAGATGGACTGATGCACACATGGTTTGATGTGTCGACTGAGACTAAAATATGGAATGAAATCTGAGAATTAACACATTACTTTCCCATCGTTTCACTATGGTTACAATCTAAGTCACCGTGGACGTGCAACCGAGGAGAGCAAGGCATGATGGGACGGAGATGGAGGACAGGTAGCTAAATAGACAGTTAGCTAGAAGCTCATTGTATCTGTTATTGGGACAACAGACTGGCATTATATTTTACGATTGGTTTGTGGAATTAATTGCATGATAAATCTACAGCGAAACCACAATCAATTCAGAACCCAATTCCACAAAGTTTACAACAATGAATTTGGGTGGAAACTAACTCCTGAGACCCAGCAATGCATTTTTGTCCTCTGTAGGGGACAAAAGTTTCACAGTTTTACTTAAAAAATGCTGTCCATTGCAAAGGACACTCCATTAAAAAATAAATAAATAAATAAAAATAAGTTAAAAAAAATTTATCTGAAAAAACTGTTGCATTATGCAGGTTCCAATCAAGACAATATGTAAAAAAGTAAAAACTTTCACTTTCCTGGGTCTCAGGAGGATATAATTCAGTCAAGTACCCTTTCAAAGTGCAAAGCTTTCATTCCTACTGTACAATCAGAAGAGTTCAGTATTTTACAGTATTTTAAGCTTGGAACAGTGACAAATATCAGTGTATAAAGCACTTGCAGTGGCTGATAGGCTCTATGGTGATCGTATGGTTAACACCTGTAGTTTGGATGCACTGAAGTAAAAGTTAAAAAAATATGTATAAAAGAGTAAACTGATTAGATTGTGCAAAAATGCCTTTTTTACTAGCAGTAAGTATTAGTATTGTAATTTTAAACACGCTATCCCTTATTCTTTGCTTTCACCCTGTTGCCTTTCAATCAAGGCAGGCAGGAAACAGGGTTGTAACTCAATACTCAACGCACACACAGGTCTGGACCTCAGGAAGTCACAATCTATGCTCACGCTTTCCTTGGCTTTCTTGCTTGTTTTATTTACCTTGTGTCAACATGCTCTCAATCTCCTCCCCTTGTAAATTTTACATTTTCTCTTTCTAGGTGCATGTAGTATCAATTGTTAAAAGCTATGTGTGCTATCAAAAGCAACTTCAGAGTGAAAACTGTGAAATTGCCCTCCACTTACGCCGCACAAGCGCACACACACACACACACTCATTACTTTTGACTTAGACTTGAAGATGGAGTTGTGCGTAAAAAGCCGTTTCAGGTTTCAGAGACACTCATGTTGAAGGTTCAGATGTGAACCACCCTCTGTCTTGTTACCCATAACTCTTCTTCTGTGTACTTCAGTATAGTTTGCAGGTATTGGCACTTTATTTGAATATTTATTCTCTTTTTTTTTATTTCCCTATATTTTAACACAAATACCTGTAGTTTGTACTAATTCCCCTTACAACAGTTTTGGAATGATTGAACCTATATGGACAGGAAAGTAACAGCCCCTTAGCATATCCATCAGTGCAAATCACAAAAATAACATATAACAAAACAAAATCTTGCAAAATAAACAAAAAGAGCTTAATCTGAGATTTTATATACCAAGGTGAAACTGATGTAAAACACATAATGAGACAAAAACTATATAAAAGATGAAACATGACATAAGGGACAAAATTATTATTGTCATTTTAGTCTTTGTTTTGTTCATTTTATTTTGATTAAATATTTAATATTCATATTGTAGTGGGAGTTGTTACTCAACAAAATGAAAGTGAAATGACATACAGGATGAAACGAGGCAAAATAAGACAAAATGATAAAAAAGACAATAAAAAGATAGAAAGGAAGAAAACAAAACAGACAAAAACAACATAAAAGACAAGAGAAAGCAATGTAAATGAGGAAAATGAGATGAAAACAATGTAAATGCTGTAACAAGAGCTGTTGCACCAGGTCTGACAACAGTGAACCATGGACCAAACAGACATTTTATATCCCTTTTCTTCTTTATCATTAAGGCCAAAGATTAAAAAAAACCCAAACTAAACTCACTAAACATGTAACTGATCTCCCAAATCAGGGCTTAGAAATCCACTCTTCTGAGACCTGATAGCATCAGCTCAGTGATACACATGATCGAAACTCCAGATAATCAGCAGCAGCTTAGTCTTACACTGTCTGCAGCTAAACAGGCCAGAGCGGAATCTTTCATCTTTTATCCCATGTATCTTTGACTGATATGATTCTGGTGGCCAAAGGTCAAAGGTCAAGGTCACTGTGACCTCATGTCTGTCCGTTTTTATGAACATGACATCTCAAAAATTCGTTGAGATAATGTCTTCAAATTTGGTACAAACAGTCATTAGTACTCAAGGATGAATCAAAAATATTTTGCTGGCCAGAGGTCGGAGTTGTTGTTCAGTGTGAACTCATGTCTGTCCATTCTTCAAATATGAATGGCTTGAGGGGTTTTGTTCTAATTTGGCACATTCACTGGGATGAATTTGGTTTTAGTGGTCAAAGGTCAAATACTGAACATTGCGAGCACTTTTTTATATACCTGCAATAAACTAGAATACACATATCCAATACACAATATATGCACAGGCACTTTCATCCTCAGCCACTGCTGTATACACACTGTACATGCGGCACTGAACTGTGTGAGTTAATATATGAGTTGCATAATACCTCCTGTAAATAGTCATCATTCCCAGTCACTGTTAATATACTTAGTCTTTTTAATTGCAAACGTACTTATTTCTTTTTTTTTTCAGCTTTCCCTACTGTGACAGAGGGAGAGCAAACAAGTATTTGATCTTGAACAAATATGATAAAAAAAAAAAACTTATGGTTCGTCTTACATATAACTATTGTATCTGCACTTCTAGTTGCATAAAGAAAGCGTGTATTTTTGCCATCTCTGTACAACAACACCGACTTATTCATCAAGGTCTCATTTACTTTAATCAGGTTGTGTTTTGCACATCTAAGGTTTGAAACAGGACTCTGCTCATATGTATAAAACCACAACGGGTACATTAACATGCCTCTGTTGTACTGTACCTGAACAGTCAGCTAAAGCGGAAAGTAAACATTTGACAAGTGGATCATTGTTTTCATGTACAGTTTTGTGTCTTCATTCACTGATCGTTCCAGACAGAAATATCAACGTGGTGTGTCATCCAGGCCAAGGAGACCCATGATGTAATCACAGGCCCCAGTGTCAGGGTGTTTCTATGTAGTAAACAGAGCTGAAATATTCTCGTGTCCCGTCCTGTGCTGTGTGTATATGTGTGCGGCAGTGTGTGTGTGTGTGTGTGTGTGTGTGAGAGAGTGTGTGTGTGTGTTTGACTGGCAGGCAGGCTGGCTGGCAAAGCTGGCACAGACAGTGTGGTGACCTCATCTTTGGCACCGGCTAAATGTGCTCACTTTTTTCACTTTGAATGGTGGAAGGAGGGGAAAGAAATCAGCTTCTTCTCTTAAAGAAATATTGCATAACAGCGACCAGATAGCAATATTGCCAGGGAGGGTTGTGGATGGGGGGGGGAGTGATGTCATGCTCCAAACATGACCTCTCCCTCTCTCCCTTTTCTCTGCTGAGTGTAGGAGAAAGGTGAGATGAGGTTTAATTTAGCTCTTACAGTCTGTTTAGTCAGATGATACATGGGAATGATAAAGTGTGAAGGTATCAAGCTGCAGACAGCAGCATTTATTAAAGCACATTGCCTCTTATCTACAGCTGTCTTCACAAATGTTAATGATTAGCAGAGATGTCTCGATGATGGACTGAGTAGGGGAACGGTTGAGAGTTATGATATTAATTGTGAGACAGAAGT
>JAPQRQ010000003.1:10241035-10253074 GCA_037367365.1 Apogon talboti
GGGGGGGGTCTTCGTATAGAGCGAATAAGTGAGGCCCATTTGACCTGAGGCGACCTGTAGATTAGGAGCTTATCTGCTGTGACTAATTTAGCTGGTTGTTTCAGAGAGTGGGGGTGTCAAACATAACCCACTATGAGTGATGGAAAAAGTTCATATATAATCACAACCTACACATATTAAGCTCTGAAGTTATTAATATCCACTAACATGTGGTGATATAAAAACCCAGTGCTACTTTTGTGTCAGTTCCCAAATTAATTTTTCTCTCTATTTAACCTTTCATAAGTGACTTATCACTATTTATTATAATATTATCCTCTGTATTTTGCATTTTTAAGTGTAAATCGTCCATTTTTCTCTGTATTTAATTAGTTGATCATGTAGATGTTCATGAAAACTCCCAATAAATTCAAAGGTTATTATACCAAAACATAGAAAACTGAAGAAAAAGTGACTTTTTCAGTCAAATATATCATTAACATAAACCCAGTGCGCCCATCCACTGTCATTGATCATTGATTGGGTTTTACTGGTGAATCAATGTTGTAGAAAGTGATGGTGTTTTCACTTTCACTACAGAGCCTCTGAACGTCCAAATGGGTCATATCTGATGACCATGAAAAGATGACAAACTGTATTTTACACCAATTATTTACATCGGTTGATAGGATTGATCAATAGTTATTAAACCTTTTATATCAGTAAATGCTTTTGGTCACCGGTGGTTGTTTGGGTCTTTATGGGTTAAATAAATATTTCGTGTTAATTTTTACTTTGTGGATTGGTTTCAAAAATGTAACATGGACTTGACAAAATACACTTGGACACAGATTCGGATGTTTCAACATAAAACCTGAGATTAGATAAAGATAATTTTCCTTGGACTATTATTATATAATTTCATGTTACAATAACGATGACTTTCAGACAGCCCCTTTAACAATGTTATCATATCAAACAAATATTTCATCATTTAATTGAATGTTCTATCTTGTGTATTCTGACATGTTCTGTTAGGATCTTGTTTGTTCATTTTTCACTTTGGACCAGAACTTAACCTTTACTTTGGAAAGAAATAATGATTTTACATTTATCATGATTTGACAATTGTCATTTCCTGGAAATAAATGCTCTATATTACAATATTTTTTATGAAGATTTTTTTATTTTGGAGTAATTTGTGATTGTTTTACTTAAGTACAAACTTATTCATAGTAAAACCAATGGTCTCTTAATGTTTTCCAGAAGTGAACGATGTATCACAATAATTCATGAAACTCCAAAAGCTGCAGAAACTAGAAACCGGGGAGAAAAGTGTTCCTTCTGCAGCTCTCTCCTCTGTGTCTAAATCAAAAGATAGATCACCTGATACTGTTTCTGAAGCCAAAATACTCACACGCATTTATGGGACGTGCTATTGCTTCAGTACAGTAATCGGTAAATGACATGATCGGTCAGTCACATGTTTAACCTCCCCACCTCTATAAACAGTCAGAAGGACTGTTTGAGGTACATTATACTGAACAGTCATTACTCAGTGACGCTACAAAAATCTTTTGTGAGGAGATGACAAGAGTTACACTATGTAGTATCACAGTCTTTTAATTGACTTTTAAAAAAAAAATGTAATTAAAGGTACAATATGGTTGGCTCACATTGGCTTATGCACATGTGTTTTTGCGACGTTTGTCTGTTTTTTGCTGGTAGCATGTCCTTTTTTTGACTCTGGTTAACTCCATTGCTAAGTTAACAGCTGTCTAAATTTTCACTATCCACAATAACCACATATTACTGATTTCTATAAAGAGGTTTCAGATTAGTTTTTCCACCAAAATCCTCATGTTTTCTCTCATGGTCTTCATTGCCTCTCTCTTCAGCTTTTCTACTACTGTAAAATAATTTATCGTACATACAATACAGAACCTTTAAGGCACAGGTGTCAAACATATGGCCCGCAGGCCAAAACTGGCCCGATTAAAGGGTCCAAATCCGGTCCGTGGGATGAATTAGTGAAATGCAAAAATGACACTGAAGATACTGACAATCATTTTATTTCAGGGGCCACATTCAGACCAATATGAGCTCCAGTGGGTCGCATCAGTAAAATACTACCATAATAACCTATAACTCCAAATTATTCTCTTTGTTTGAGTGTAAAATGGTAAAATTCCATGAAAATATTTACATTTAGAAATTATCCTTTCACCAAAAATGTGAATAACCTGAACAAATATCAACAACCTGAAATGTCTCAAGAGAAGTAAGTGCAATTTTAACACTATTCTGCCTGTTCTTAAATGTTTTGTGTATTTGTAGATCCACTGTGATCTGTAAATTGTAATGCACACATGTGAATGATAAACTGAGGCACAATATTGCTAAAATTGCACTCATTTTTCTGAAGACATTTCAGGTTATTCATGTTATTCAGATTTTTAAGGAACCTTTGTAGATGTAAACATTTTTATCTTGTAATTTTACTTTTATTTTCACTTTTATTATTTTACTGGTCCAACCCACTTGGGATCATATTGGGCTGTATGTGTCCCCTGAACTAAATTGAGTTTGACACTCCTGCTGTAAATTGTCAGATTACATTTTAATATCTCCTGATCTGCGCTCTCTCCACCCAGAGATCCAAACAGACCGTGGGCCACCATTACCAGCAACACCATCCACGCATGGTCGCCATCAACAACCCTGTTGCACCCATGGGTCACATGCTAGAAATGATGTCACAGCGCCAACAAGCGCCTCTGCTTCAGCACCACCACCATCACCATCCGCAGCTTCCAGCTCCACCCATCAGCTACCAACCGCAATTCCATACTCCACCTCCTCAGCATCTGGGAAGCACTCATACCCACCAGCTTCACCAGTCAGGGAATGTACCCCGCGCTCAGGCCCACCAGTCTCCGCCTCCTCATCTGCATCAGGGCTCACCTCCTGCACCTACCATGTCTGTTCCAGCCCAGGTGGGGTTCAATTAACTGAATATACTTAAAAAAATTTACTTAAATGAAGTTCTGACTCTAGAAATTTTACTTCAGGATAGAAAAAAAACTGTATATTAGTGTTTGACTATTGTATGCAATGCTTTAAGATTGATATTACTGTTGCATTTACCGCTTTACATGTTTAAGGTCACTTGAAGTACTTTAATCTACAGTAATGCAGTATTTTGTACAAGATCACCATATATTTGTAGAATTGCTGTCCTGTAAGTACCATGGATTTCTAATTAGTCCCGTTTTCAGCATTGTGACCATGCATTTTCCAGCTTGGATTCAGTGGAAAATGAGAGGGTTTATTCCACATCAGAGGGAGGAGGATTTTCTCAACTTCAGCTTTAGGAGCTCTTTATCCTTCACTTTATTATACAGTAAATCAACACATTTATAAATACATGATTTTCACCTGTTAAGACGATGAGGACAATAATAATATGAAAAGTAACTATAGTTGTCAGATAAATATAGTAAAAAATATTTACCTTTGAGATTTAGTGGAGTAGAAGTATAATGTTGAATAAAATGTAAACACCCAAGTAAAGTACAACCAAAGACCCTTAAGAGTAAGACAGTTCACAGGGTCACATGGGTCTCTGTACTGTCCCGCTCTAGAGGAGACAGAAGTGAACATGAGTTACAAATTTCTACCACTTCTTGTGACCAAAAGTCATCATAGACTTGGGCCCATTTTCCACAAGCCACGTGTTCTCTAACATTTTTCAGACACACAGATCAGGGAAAAATGGCCTTCGTTTGAGGCCTGTCTCTGAGCAACGTATTGTCACAAGATCTTACAAACCAAGTCTCATCTAACGGAGGTAAAAATTAGAGGGAAAATTTGATAAGTATTTAAAAAATAATGGTAGTTACCAGAAAAACTATGATATTAGCTTTTATTTATACTGTATTTAGACCTTATTAAACTACTTTTTCTTGTATCGACACAGGAGACAGGACATGAACTACGATGCACCATCTTTGTAAATAGAGGATCTTTGGTACAACTACAGTACCTTAATTCACTCATTTCTTGAACCCCATAATCCTCGGAGGGTCACTCACATTGTTGACATATAGAAATGATGAATCATTCATTCTCCCATTCACACCTATGTATGATTTAGATTGACTGATTAATCTGTTAATCTTCCTTGGTGCATGCAAGAAAGAAGATCCCTACCTCAGAATTATTCTTAAGTAACTGTACTTGAATAACATTACTTAATTACATGATCCAATCACTGCAATGAACATAATGAGTTAATCTTTCAAAATTTTTGCTCTTTGTTTGTAGGTGTCACCAATAGCGCAGCAGATGCAGCCTTCTTCCCAGCCGTCCCAGTGCCACCATGCAGTGCAGGCAGGTGGAAGCTGCAGCAGCTCAGGAGGAGGAGGAGGGGGAGGTGGAGGAGGGGCAGGTAACCGTCGCAGAAGGACAACAGAGCAGGACCCAGATGAGCGCAGGCAAAAGTTTCTGGAACGTAACCGGGCAGCAGCCACGCGCTGCCGACAGAAGAGGAAACTATGGGTGTCGTCACTGGAGAAGAAAGCGGAGGAGCTGACACACACGAACCTGCAGCTACAGGTGGGACACTCTCCATGCACATACTGTACACACAAATGCCTTTTACGGTCGAAGGGCGCTCATTTCTCTGCGTGTGTTTTCCTAGAACGAGGTGACGTCATTAAGGTCGGAGGTGGGCCAGCTGAAGCAGATTCTACTCACCCACAAAGACTGTCCCGTCACCGCCCGGCAGAGAGAGGCACAGGGTTACCCCAGTGAGTAAAACAATCCCACCCTGCACCCCAGATCCAGATGTCTGACACCCATCATCTCTATTCACCAATGAGGGTAGAACTCAGAAAAGTTGCACCTTAGAAAATGTCCCATGGTTACAATATGTCATGTCATGACAAACCACCAAACAGGAACCGTACACTTCAAGGCACCGCAACACAACGCAGCACTTAAGAGTTAAAATTCTGCTTTTAACCCACAGTCTCCAAATATTAGTACACGCACTTTTATTTTCATGGAGAGCCAATCAGGGGTAAGCATTGCACTCTTAATTCTCCTATTAAATTAAACTCTTGCCATATTGTTTTTTTCCTGTTTATGAAATAAACTAGAATCTAATGGTATTGGAATCTCTCAACATGAAGCTAGAACTAAATGAAATGCACACCATGCTCGTCTTGCACTTGGGGCAGGGTAAAGTTAATGTTCAACAATAAATTAACCTGATCCTGGCCTATTGTACAAAAGATATTAGAAAACACTGTACCTTGAGGCTTAAATAAACAGTCATTTTGTTAAAGTGTTGAGCTTCAACGAAAGCAAAGAAATGGATGCTATACTTGGCATGTGGTCATTTATATATTTCTATTGTTGCCTTTTTACCTGTATGTACAGTATTGGTTAAAATAAAAGAGATATTTTCCTTTACTCTGAACTGTAACGGGTTTTTATTTAATGGTTGCACATGCAAAACACCCATCACCCAAAGAGACACACTCAGACAATGGACAATCACCACAGCATCAGTGACTTTGATTGATAGCTGTCTCTGTGTCCAGCTGCAGGGGTGAGTCCGGCAGGAAGTCCCACCCCTGTAGGCCCTGGGTCTCATCTGCAGGCCATTCAGCACAACAGCATCTCCACGTCCTCGAGTGCTGGGGGCAACGCAGGCCATGACCCCCAGCCTGGATGTTAGCCCCCACCATATAATAAAGGAAGGGAGGGTGGAACTGGATGAGTTGAATCCAAACAGACTGAAATAATTAGTCTCAGCAAGCTGTGGATGCACGTCTTCTAACATTACACAAGTGGAAAACTGAACTGGATAGGAGAATTTAACAATCTCTGTGAACACTGTTATTTCCTCTTGTCATTTTCATTCATTTTCGTTAAAGATCAGACCAGTAGCATCACTTACAAGATGCAACTAAAACACCTTCTCTGGATGCCTTGTACGGTTTCACACCAACTGGATTCCATTGTTTGTTGTCGTTTACAGCAATTTGACCGTTGCCTGCTGCCCACTGACTATGCACGCACATTGTCATGACACATCTTTTCAGTATTTCTTTCTTTTTTTTTTTGGCTCCTATATCTTGCACTAAAATTTGAGTATTTATAGTCCTCGTGTAAGTTTATATTTTTGACTGAGCAACTGCAAATGCACACCTTATGCCTTGTCTTGGAAGCAAAGACAGATTGTTAAAATCAATTAAACAGTGTATTTTTCTACAAATATCATGTGTGTATGTTAAGTTCCGAGTCTTGTAAAGCAAACCCACATGTTTTTGGAAGCCATTTCAATGTAACTGTACAGTATGTCTTTATAGCACTTAATTTTTTTCCCCCTTCTTTTCTAACATAACTTCCCTGTAAACTGCACTTCATGTCTCAGCCTCTGTCCATTTCAATTACACTTAAGTTACTCTTTTTGTATTGTAAAGGTGTTGAAAATTGCTGTAAATCTAATGCTATAATAAAAACCTTTATTCTGTTTCCTGCTTGTGATCCTTCATATCAACACAGTATGTGGTCTAGTCTGCCATCTAGTGGATGATTTTGTTAGTGGTTATCCTTTAGAACTGCCGTAGTTAAAAAGTAGTTGAAGGTTTCTAGTTTTAGGCTTAGCTGGTACAAACACATTAGAGGACATTTACTCATATGTAACAGAGAGAAACAATAGACTGAAAAATCTGACTACTCTGTTTTCAATATCAGTAAAAAGACCTAACTTGGTTTAAACTGTGATTAAACAACACTGTGACCCAGATTATTGATATCAGATGCCACTAGCTCCCCTCTGAAATACTGATTGTTTGAAAATGCATGAAAATTAAAATACTTTGCATGCGTGCATATGTGTGTGATTTGGACCAAGTGTGGGAGGCACTCCACCCTGTCGACTCAAACAAGGGGACTGCTTAACTATTGCCAGATCCCATCTTGACACGCACACAAAGTATGGATGCACACACACACATACACACTCTGGAACATACTATTGTAATTATCTTCTCCACCCTCAGAGTACTTGGGTCTCCCTCTGAAGCAGAAATTAATGACTGTATACAAAAAAAAAATCTCTGTACTGTATTTTTATGCACAAACAATCCATTACGTAAAAGCTAACGTCAATTTTCAAACAGAAAATATCAAACCCTGATGCTAAATCCAGACATTTTCAGTAACTTAGACAGTCCTGAAGATACTATATAGAAAACTAAAGCATGAAATGATAATGCATTTAATTTTTAAAAAATTTGTGAGATTGGATGGAAGTAAATAATTAAGTTTTTTTTGCATGTACAGTATATGATGCTATAATACTCTTAACACAGTCACAATTGCCATAACAGTATAAAGTAAAAACTCAAACCACTAATCAGTCACATTGTTGGGGATTTTACTTGTGTAATGCAGAATAATACAAGTTTCCATATAAAAGTATAAAACATTAAAGATATAAAACAAAACCATTATCGTTTCCCTGCCAACCAGCAGCCATCATTACATTCTGTACACATTCTTGTCAAGAGACCTTGCCTATGAACTCAATATTAGCACCGTCAGTGAAATCAGTGATGAATCATTCATGCATACACACTTGCACTCACACAAAATCACACGTCAAGAATCACTTGCAGGTGTAAGGAAATGAAAGAGGAAAGACGCAAATCAGGAAGAGGAAGTCATAGGGATTTGACTTCCTGTAGAGTCTGAAAAAGCCCTCATGAGCTCAGCAGCTCTATTGTCACAATCAACCCTGCAATAACAACAGACTGAAGTTAGTCTTGTGGTTAACTGTAAAAACAATAACACATAAAGATAGGATTGCAGTTTGGGTTGGTTGGTTCACAACCACAAACACACCCAGTTGTTTTACTGTAATGAGATATGGTACTGTACTGTGTCAACAAACTGTGAAGTAGACTGTATTAAAAAAGAACAAGGCAAAGGGTTTCAACACAAACCACTTAACATATCGTTGTGTTGTACAGTGTTCTTTGTCAGCAATTTGGATGTTCTCATGGTTCTAGTCAGAGAATCTCTGCATGTCACTGTCTCTGCGCACACAAGTGTTGTCCAGAAAGCGGTCACACGGGAACTCGATGAGGTCCCCTTCCTCTAGTGGTGCAAGTCGTGTTGGACGACTGCTTTGGTAAGTGGTAAAGTCAGTGGACACGGAGGCAGTTGCCATGGCCGGACGGAACGGTCTTCTCGTGGAGTACATGTGACGCACATGAACAGCTGACTTTCTCCTCTGCAGCCTCCTCTTGAGGCTCCGCCCCAACCAGACCCCGCCAATCACAAGCAGCAGCACGGCGTTCCCAGCCAGTGTCGCCACAGTCACCAGCTGGAGGTCAGAGGTCAGCGAACCTTCGCGACTGAAGCCCTCAGATAGAGTGACCAGCCCTGCACAGTGGTCCCGGGGAGCCACTTGGCACACAGATCCAGCAACGACCCCCTCCACACACACCATGTAGGTCACGTCAGAGCTGAGTTCCCGAAGGGTCACAGAGCGAGCTGTACCGCGAGCATAAACATAGCGGGGAAAGCGGTCCGGGGTCCCAAAGCGGTCGAACAGAATCCTGTAGTGGACTTCAACGAGGCCTGGGCCTAGTCCCGGTGTGTAGCGGTGGTGATCCCTGGTGGTCCAGTATACAGTGACGGTGCTGGACGTGACTTGATCCACAGACACATTAGTGATGAAATGGCGGTTGAACACACAGGGGTCAGTGATCACAGGTAGATCTGACCTGAGGAGGTCAAACTTCTCTGGTGACTCAACAGGAGACTGTGTGGTGAGTTCTGTGTTTGGATCAGATGACTGTCTGTCCTGCTTTCCAGAAAAACTTGTTGTGAGGAGGGCCGGCGGATCAGTTCTGGAAATGACATTTGACCTTCGCCTCCCTTTCGGTCGTTTCCCAGAAGCCTCTGCGTCAGGCCGTGACCTTACGCTGAGGAAATCCTTCTTCGGTTTCTTTCTCTCTAGTGAAGGAGAGGATTCTTCCACCTCTGGACCCCCTTGGTCTCCTTGGATCCCCACCTGATCCAGCTCCCCTCTAGTTCTATTCTCTTTGTTCCTTTTCTCCATATCCAATTCCACATGTTCTTCCTGCAACAACTCCTCCCTCTTATTTTCCTTTTCTTCCACCAGACCTTCTTCATTCTCATCCTGGATCACTGCGCCTACCTGTCCACTGTCTTTGCCCTCCACCTTTACCAACACCCCCCCACTCCTGCTCTCCTCAGGCCCTGTCCTGCACAGATGAGTCCAGTTACTGAGGGGCTGCAGCTGGGAACTGTTCACATAATCCAGATATTTCCCCCTTAGAGTTGCTGGGTGATGACACTGCACAAAGACAGTCAACAATTTACCCTGAGAATGTGCCACTGTCATCCATCTTTTCAACTCCTCAAGGCGGCAGTCGCAAGTCCAGTTGTTGCCATGGAGATCCAGGTCGTAAAGCACATTGTTGAGGGCAAAAATGTCACCGGACAGGCTGGTGAGCAGGTTGTTTTTCAGCTTCAGAACCTTAAGATGTTTAAGATGCGAGAAAGCCTTGGAGTCAACATTGGAAATCCGGTTGCGACTGAAGTCCAGCTCCTCAATGCGCTCCAGAGGGTCCAGGAGACCGGCGGGGATTTCCTCCAGCTCGTTGCCGTCAATCAGGAACTCTTTGAGGCTCGACAGCCCTTTCAGGGCCCCGCTGTCCAGACGAGAAATCCTGTTATTGCTGAGCGACAGTTTGGACAGCTTTCTGAGACTCTGAAAGACCTGGTTCCCGACGTATTGAATTTCATTTTCAGACAGAAGCAAAGTTGTCAAAGCTTTGAGTTGGGAAAAAGTGAACACATTACGCACGGCCGCCTGTTTGTTATGGGCCAGGTTTAGAAAGCGCAGGTTTGTGAGTTTAGAAAAAGCGTTTCTGTGGATGTGGTGCAGCTGGTTGTACTCCAGGTGGAGATGATGTAAACTGGTCAAACTTTTTAAGTCAGAATCCTGCAGGACTTCTATGGCGTTACCATCCAGGCGCAATTTCACAAGATTATCCAAGTTGGCAAACAGCTCTGGTGCGATTTTCTTGATGGCATTATTATTACAGTAGAGAATAGTCAACTTCCTTAGAGGCTGTAAAGTTCCGGCAGGTACAGTTGATAAAATATTATGTCCCAAGTACAGCTCCTCCAGCCTTGAAAGCTTCTCAAAAGCTTTGGGGTGAATGGCTTGTATTTGATTGTACTGTAAATTCAACCTTAAGAGGTTACTATACCTTATAAAGTCGAATGCAGAGATGTTATTGATGAAATTACCCCCAAGACTGAAGACCAGCACCTCCTCGGGAACCCGCACGGCGGGTTTTGGCACAGTGCGCAACCCGCGGTTTGTGCACATAAGGTGCAGCGGGTGTTGACAGTCGCAGCGGTCGGGACAAAAACCTGTCCCCGATGAGGAGAAGATCAACCCCAGGAGAAAAAAACATGTTACCGCCACTAAATTGCCGGTCTCCATCCCCACAGAGCGGTTGGCACAGCGGCATTCGCTTTGCGTTTTTCACGTGCAGTCGCCTCTCTCCTCTGTTAGGCTGGAGACCAACTCGTCCATAATTCACTTGTTGCGCTGAAAAGTGGCGAGAAAAGTGTTGCACACATTAAACGCGCGGCTCCATCACCGAGGAGCATCATCCGCAGAGCACATCACAACTGTGCCTTGCGCTCTGGTGCCGTTCACATCCCTAGTAAAAGCCTCCATCCCCCCAAGTGGTCATCTGCTGCGAATTACAGAGTTCCGCAAAAAAAAAAAAAAAAAAAAAGAGTTCAGACGCAGAGCGCGCCCACGTGCACGCACACACACACACTACTGCAGTCCCTTCCCCCGCAACGACCCTGCCAAAACCAGATGTGCACAGCTCTTGACGCACGAGATCCAGAACGCTGTGAGTTTTTGCGCGAACATGCAGGTAATCGAATACACACAAACGCACACACGCACAGAGAGAGAGAGAGAGAAATAAATGAGAGAAAGAAAGAGAGACTACAGCTACAGTAAGTCTGGGAGTGACAGATTAGGAAACCCTCTGACCGAGTTTTCTGCGCGCCCCCGCAGTCACTAGGGGTCTGAGATCTGGATCCGATCCCTGGTATGGACAAAGCAGACAGGAAGATCTCCTTCCCACGGAATCCCAAGAGAACCCCAAAGTCTTACATTCCCCTCCTATCAGGGTGCACATGAGCTAAGCAGAGTCACGTACGAGACATTTAACAATCACAGCGGTTTAACAATATAGGCCTATATTTTGATTCACATTTCATTGCTTTTGATAAGATATAAAAAAAATGGCACTGACATCCTGTGAGACATACTGTCTGGCCCACTGACACTGCACACACAAACAGAATGAGGATAAGCTACCATCAACACATCACCAGTCCAGACTGCTTGCATGCAGTACAGTACAAACACCATCATCATGCAGCTTAACTGTAATTTACCATTCTCTCATTAACGCCCCTTGTGTTGCTTGTGGACCATAAGGAGCACAGATGGTTCGCATTTGCAGATGAGGAATTTGGGTGACGAGGAAAGGTGCCAAATCGGAGTTAAAGATCTCCAACTTGAAAGTAGAAAAATAAATGTAGGGTGAGCGGAGCATGTAAAGATTTTTGTGCAGAGTTTTGCAGACGTGTGCTGTGCTCCAGTCTGCAAAGCATGCCATGGTATTTGCCAAGACATCTGCACATTTATGGCACATAAGGCAGAGTGCTTACACAGTGACACAGACATAGCAGTGGGCTGTGCAGGAGGGTGTTTTTCTGCATTACACACATACACACATCTTCTGTCTCTGTATGGACTTGTGTGATGCATTATAACCACTTGTTTGTCTTTTGTATTGAAATTTTCTTAGTATTAAGCGAGTGACACAAACACTTTTAGAGCTGATGGATAACATTTGGAAGCTCCTTGTATTTCCTCCACAGAAGGGAAAAAAAAAGCTCCAAATACCC
>JAPQRQ010000003.1:10253833-10285418 GCA_037367365.1 Apogon talboti
CCTCCCTCCCCCTGACTGGCCTCATTCTCATGCATATCTGCTGGTATACATCATGGACAGAACTCGTATAGCTCTGTGTGACTGAACGTCTATGTATGACATGGGGAGTTCTGCTGGAGAAAATACAGCCCTTGGGGATGCACCCTGCTCTCTGGGAGGTCATTTCCTGTCTGGCTGTTTCTCCGTAGCGTTTCTCCATTTGTGCGCTCTCTCTCTCTATCACTGACTCCTGTCTCTCATTCTGTTTCTCAGAGGAACACACACAGTGAGAAAACACTCAGAGATTTGGCCTCAGACACGGTGGGACCAATGCAGTTGTTTTATGATGATCGCCTGGTTTGTGTCAGAGCTGAAGAGAATGCACAAAAGATTTCATCATCATAGATCGGTTTTCACATGTAACTTGCGCCTACAGTTAAATGCAGAACCACTGAGAGCAGGAGGATGGAGGTACATGAAAAATAAAAATGATAA
The DNA here is from genome assembly GCA_037367365.1 of Apogon talboti. Taxonomy (NCBI): domain Eukaryota; kingdom Metazoa; phylum Chordata; class Actinopteri; order Kurtiformes; family Apogonidae; genus Apogon; species Apogon talboti. The sequence continues at coordinate 10,254,308 of JAPQRQ010000003.1, forward strand.
ATAAAACACTTGCAGAAAAAAGTGAAGAGTAACGCAATAGAAAATAACAGAAAACTGAAATTGTATTGTAATTATAAAGAGTGTTCACATGCACAATCAGAAATACAATGGAAGTTACTTCTTTACAAAAGTGTTGAGTAAATCATCAGGCTGTAATCACACTGGTAAACAAGCTGCAAAAGTCACTTTGGAGCAAGTATTTATATTTGTATGCATATCCATGAGACCCATAAAGTTTTGGCTTTTATTTACATTAAATAATTGCCTTGATTGGAAACAGCATGACAGCAATAATTTTTTCAGATACATTATTTATTTATTTATTTAAGGAACGTTCTGTGCAGTGGATGGTGTTTTTTATTTTTTGTAAAACTGTGAAACTCTTGTCTACTACAAAATACATTGCTGGATCTCAGGAGGATATATAAGTTTTTTATCTTTTTATTTTGCTGTTTTATTCCAATGTTGTTTATTGGATTTTATTCTCTTAACCCATGTCTTATACAGTATTTCTTTTATGGTGTTTTTAATTATTTCTGTTTTGGTTTGCAGCATTCTTTGCCAATCATTTAAATACTTATATTTACGTGTTTTGTTGCTATATGACTCACCTATTTTACTTATGGGTATCAATAAAGTAACCTGAACCTGAACCTGGTCACACTGAAATATTTGTTGTGTTTCTATATTCGCTCCATCCACACTCATCAACAGTTTACTCCCTCTATGCATTGTTTTCCTTAAATAAAGTGATAATTTTTACCCTGAAAAACCTTGTTTGTATGTGTTTAATACCCTGCAAAGACACTTACAGAATGCTGAATCACTTTAAAAACATTTTTTTTTCCCCCATTTCCCTTGAAGAGGTCAGTGTGCAAATGAGACGGTCATTGAATAATGGAAACGGCAACAACATATAACTCTGCGTCAAATAAATGTGATACACTGGGGATGAGATTAGGAGGGAGGCATGTACAGTGTTGGACTGATATAGACTGAGATTGTTGCGAGGGGGGGAAAGTGCTCTGGAGCTGACCCAGATTCACAAAGATGCTGGCACAATAGGCAGCATTGGGGACCCAGTGCAGAGCTATCCGAGTCTATGCCCGCGCACAATGTGGGTTGCAAACTGGTTTGGCCATCCCATCCTTTCATCACCTCCGTCTCCTCCCAGCGGGCCTCTCACTGTCCAATTAACCAACCGTATGACATTTCATTCTGTCGCAGAGAAAGAAAGACAATTCGCCTGTTGAAGGGAAACCCAATTCCATCATGAGCAGAGAGGTAGACAGTGTCTGAATGTCTGCACCTGAGCATGTCTGTTCCATGTGGGGGCTGACTAATTCACTTCTGTGTAAGAGCATCAAAGTGTGTCTGCGTGAAATAAAGAAAAACCAGGTCGGTCTAGGCAGGTGAGTCGTGTGTGTGTGTGTGTTTGTGCGTGCACATGCATACATGCACATGTAAATGAGATGATGCTGCACAGTATGTAGGTCAGGTACGAGTGTTACATTTCTCCAGCCCCTCAGGTGTCAGAACAGTGTGAATGAAGGCGGGAGAGTGAGCGCAAAAGACAAAAAGAGAGAGAAGTTGTGTGTGTTTGGGATGTGCAGTCAGTTATGATTCATGACAGCTTAAGCAACAATAAAATGCAATATGATTTATGTTAGGTGGAAATTGTTACAGTGCAGAATAAATGTTGACAAAATATAGATCTAGATTTTCTGTTACAACTTCAAAGGTTAATAATGAATTGTTATACTTATCACCAAATGCACATACAAAATGCCATGAGTGGGGAATCATCTTATTAATTCATGTTATAGTATATACAACCATATCACTAATGAGCTTCTCACAGTCGTAAACTTACAGGAAGTTGTCTTACTGGTAACACATGCATCTTATTGCGGCTCAAAAGTCTGGGATCTCAGTGACTCTCTTTTCCCTGCGGGCTAAACATGCATCAGACAGAGACAGTCTGTGTGGGATACATCCTGGTAACATAACACTGCATGAAACAAGGACGTATCTGGGGGTTTATCGTAATAATCTGTGCAAGGGATGGACCACAAAGAAGAAGATATGCAGCTCCGTTCCGCAGATTAGCCCTTCAATGGTGTTTTAAACAATAGGATAGAGTTCAAACAAATGGCAGATTGTCTCTGTGTGACGGCGATCACTGCGGGTCCGTGGATACGCAAGTGTATCTTTGCATGTTCATGAGCATGTACTGACTATCTGCCGTTTGATTATGCTTTGGTCGCTTTAAACAGGAAGAACGGTTCGTAAGGAGGGGAAAGAGAAGATGAATGAGTGGTGTGTGTGTGGAGAGTTTACACGGGCAACAGCTGTTAGGGTCATTAAGTGCCTTAACTAGAGCTGGGAATCACAGATCTACTTCATGCTCACATGCATTAACTGTGTGTATGTGTATGTCTGAATGTTTGAGTGGATGAGTGAGTGTATGAGTGTGTTTATGCACTTAGAGGGAGGTGGTGAAAGACATCCCTCTCTCAGGAACATGTGTCTGCGTCTGTGCTTACAGCCACTGTGAGGAGAGATTTGAGGACACTCTATATTACGTGTACTGTATATAAAGAGGCTACGACTCGACTTTAAGTTTGCCTAGAAATGACAGAATGAGGGACACACCTGGGGCCCATGCCTGCAACCTCTCATGCTCTCCGCCTCAACCTCTTCCAGCTGGTTCCCATTGCAGGAGGCAGAAAAGGAGAGCAAGATGTTGGGGGAAAAAAACAGACGAGGGAGGGAGTCAAGTTGCAGCACCTAAAACACTTAATAAGTCTTTAAAACTTTGATTAATCAATCAAAATTACCAAGAGGGCCACATAAAATAAAAATGTACTTAGCAGCTACATGCAGCTACGCTTCATTCCCATCCTGCACCGTGGACATTCCTTTCTTCTTTGGGAAAACTGCAGCCTGTCTAAACTGACCTCCCAGGGTCAAGTTTTGTCGTTGAGACCAATATGGGGAAAGCACAGGGGGGGAAAAAAAAAGGGGGGGGGTAGGACTTCCCAGATTTCAGTCGACACTGTGAGAGCTAGGAATGGAGGGAAAAGTGCAGGGAAAAGGAGGAAGGGAGGTACTCGACATCTGGAAAAAATTACAGAGCATGCTATTGCCCTGTTGAAAGGGTGGAGAGAGTAGAGGGGTAGATAAAGGAATAAGGAGGGCAGTGTAAAGGAGTGTGTGTGTGTGTGTGTGTGTGTTGTTGGTAAGCCACTGCTTTGATCTGCAGTGTTTGATAGAAACTGTCTGCATGCACATAATCAGCTACAATCACATAATGACACAGAGGGAACATAATGTCTCCTTAAGATCTTAAGACCACTGGTTTGCACAGAAGATATCGCTCATAGTCAGGAACTCAAACACTCTAAAAACTGTTAGAGGCGGTGCATGGGTACACGTAAAGATGAAAGCACGTGTCAAACCACAAATATACACACACAAAAACTCTGCATTAGCATCAATGGGGCTAACACAATACAAAAATGTGAGCTGTATGAGTCATTGAAACAAAGTCATCAGTTGGTGATTTGCAGAGAGGAGCCATCTGATGAGCAGCTGTCCCACAATGCATTGGTTCAACATCTCCCTCTGCAGACAGGGAACGTAATAGCATGTATGGACAACAGGACACGCAGTTTGGCTCTCAGCTTGTCTTGGCTATAACAGCAAGGTCGGTTCAAGGCTGGATTTAGAACGTTTGTGGAAATGTGATCATATCTGTAAAACAGTTTCTGAACTACATGCTACATCATAAAATAAAAGGAAATGATATGGACAAACAGTACTTTAGCCTACATTGAATGAGGGCTCCAGTAGTTAAAGCCAGATTTGAGAGTGTTGGATTTGTTTCGTAAATTTCCTATGGGGGCATTTTCGGAAAAAAATTGCTTAATCATTAAGTTTTCATACTATATTTTAACTTGAGCTATACAGCACTGTCCAAAGTTTTAGGACACCTTTAGCTTTGTTGTTTTTAGGGGGATATTTCTCATTCTTCTTCAGATACAAGAAAATACAGGGAATATGTGCACAACCTTAAGACACACAACAACTGGACTAAATTGGTTCTAAAGGTTAAAGTCAGTATTTAGTTTGACCCCTGACCCCATGATAAGAAGCAGCAAAAACAGTTAGAAACATCTGACATGTGTTGAATGAAACCTGGTATAAAACATCAGAAAATGAATGCAATAAATCTCATATTGTCTGAACAAAAGGGTTAAAGACACACTAAGGTCACACTAAATACTACCTCTTTGGTTTATAGAAGCTGTTTTTCCCTGACACTTTTGTTTTTACTGCTGTACATACTTCACATATTATATCCAGACTGGATTTTGATACAGAGACTGAGAAATGCATATGTGTGGACATTAGAATTTAATTAAACCATCGACCCTAATATTGGACTAGGACTTTTGTGCAGTACTGTATATTAAGATGAGGGCATCTCTAACATAGCTTGATAAAACAATTACTATAAAATACCCATTACCGATACAAAAACAATCATACAAAAGCAATTCAGTAAAATTAACCCCACACATAATTGTAGTTACAGCAAATATGATGGAATTAGATATATAAAATGCCCGGAGGATAAAAATACAGCGAGTTTACAATCTTTCTGAGCGCTGTTGGACATAGCAGATGCAGAGTGATTAAAACTATATTTTCCAATCTGGGTAAAACAACGCCTTAACCTGCAACATAATCCAGTCATATGAGCGTGTACTGTAAAGGCCAATGTTACAAGACAGGAGTGATATGATATAGGGGCGTAAAAAAGACCAGCTAGAGTCTTATAAATAAGTAAAATCTAGGATATGTAACATCTTACAGAGAAGGGAGGGCCACCACACAGGAGCTTATAATGATGTGTGTTTTAATCATAACAAGTAATAAATCTATGTGCAGCGTAAAGGATAATGTCCAGTTGATTAAGAGCTGCATCGGAAGCTTGCGTTAATAATATGTCACTATAATCCTAATCCAATGAAGACGATAGATAAATGCTATCGAGAGACAATTACGTAATACATAACACTCAAGACAGACGTGCATTAGTTCAGGGTGTTGCCTCTACTCATTATCCATTCTTTAAGGTCAAATGTCATGTTGCCATAAATAAATGACAGACTTTGCCTTCCATACTGACTGACAATAAGCGGCACACACTGAGGCTTTGGTACAAGCTCCTTAAGTGCAGTAACCACATCTGACCTGCAGATGGCATTGCTGTACACATTCTGCATTGTACTCTGTGTGATACAGAGTGTGACAGAAACGTGATAGGCCTATAAATAGTTTTACCAGTATACACAGACTTAGAGTGTAAGCTATCTCTTCTCATTATTGTATTGATGAGTGTCTCATTGTCTCCCTCATCTGTCCTTTTTAAAAGATTCAGACTGTTACGTGAAGAATATGCAATTATTAAGAGGAAGAATGCACGAGTAATAAAATGCTTTTTTTTTTTACGTCAATGCATACTCTTGTTTACTGCCGTAATGTATGTTTATTTGTGTAGACAGGTGTGGTTTAGTGTGAAGTCTTTTCAGGCATGCCAGGGTGTGTTTCTGACTACAACTGTGCATTGCTTTGATCATACCACCCGTGTTAACAACAAAACTGATAACAATCTCTTCTTCCTTTCTGTTTCGACATAACACAACTAGATGTCAGCGATCAACAATGATTCTCAGTCAGACGCACATGCCAGTGAAGTCCTATCACCGTCATTAGCTTTGTTGATTCCAAGTTTCAGGACACACCCAACACACTGACTCTCCCTTTCAAAGATATTTTTTCCCCCCTATTTTATGTGTTTCCTTCTCGCTGTTGCCATGGAAATAAGCCTCGGCAGGAAGTGACAGTCATGCAAAGAAGGAAAATTTGTTTTGTTGAGTAAACAAATCTAAAGCTTGAAGGTGGTACACAGAGCTGCAAGGGCAGTCGGCTTTCTCTGAAAAGGGTGTTTGGAGCGGTTGACGGGCAGTGGAAGCAGAAACTCATAAACACATGCTCGCTTGCTCACCCACACACTCATTCCGTCTGGCTGCAATCATACGACTTCTCACTTACTCATTGTTTCAGAAAACAGTCAGAAGTTATGGATGAAACATCTTTTGCAAGTAAGGAAAATCATCATCAGGAGTGTGTGTGATGAAGCCAGAAAGATTATGTTCTTATATGGCTGTTAATATGTTATATCAAAGCAGAAGCAGCAGGACAACAGGAGTAGTTAAAACACACTACAATACCACCAGTTTCAAAGTTGTGGATGCTTTGTTTGCTTCTAATAATAATAGATGAATGTGTACGAGTGATATGAAGGCGTTAACAAACTTACTAATCATCCTATGACAGACGTCTGCTTCTCATGACTCCTGAGTCAGATATGGCTCTTCAACCTCTCTTCAGTGGCTCTCTTTGAACCTGTCCAAAAAACCCAAGGCAAATATGCAAATAAACAATTATTTTCTCTTTTTAACATCCAACATTTTGCTGTTGTTGTAGGCCTAAAATTATTCTTACTTGTCCCGCTGTAAAAATGTGTACTGAATAAAAGATTTTTTTAAATTTCATCATCAAAATGTATGTGTTAGGTCCTTTTTTCTGCCAAACCCAGTAGCCCAAACACTAGTTGCATTTGTTCGTAACTAGTGCATTTCTGGTAAGACTTGAAATCCCACTAGATTTTTCTCTGTAACATAAAGAATCAGTTTTGTGTTTTGAAAAATGTACCGTAGAGTAAAATTAATAAAAATCTGAACTCTTTTCTTGATGTAGTTGCATGATTTCATACATAAGCCAAGCAATGCATTACTGTAATGAAAGGTCAATACAATAAATAATCTAAGTATACCTATCTAATGAAAAAATGGTTCATTAGGTAGTGAATGTTGCTGACTCTACTTTTGGGCTTATTTTCTAACATTTAAGCCAATTTATTAACAATGTAATGACCATACAGTGACACATTAACACACAATAGAGGGTCATATGGTATATGTATGATTTTAGGTCACTTTAACAGCTGTGTCTTACCCGCCCTGCCATTGTTTGATGTTAAACAATGTTGTTTTTTTTCCAAACCTTGTAGTCCAACCTCCATTTGTTCCTAACTACTGTACTTCTGGTAAGTCTTCACATCCCAGTAGATTTTTCCCTGTAGCACAAAGAATCAATTTTGAGTTGTGGAAAAAGCAGCCCTAAATATATTTAATACAAATCTCAACTCTTTTTTCTTTATTGTAGCTACATAATTTCAAACATGCATCAAACACTGAATTACTGTATATATCTACATAAAAAAATAACATTTCCTCAAGGCTCAGGCCAGATATTTTCCTTTTTCTCTTTCAGGTCAAAGTTATTCATTAGATTGCAAATGTTTTCCCTGTCTTGAGTTTATTTTTAACATTTGGGCCACTTTTATTCATTTAAAACTACTCTGCATGTATAATATTAATGGTTGGAGGGTAGTTTGCAGCTTATTTCAGGATGTTACACTTGTCACAGCCGTATTAGACTTTACGTGACCTAGTTCATTTTGTTTTAATATCCCACCTGTTGAACAAAGTGAACGTGTGAGAATGTGAAACAACCACGTTATTGAGGATTTAATTACCATACAATGGTATATTAACAAACAATAGAGCGTCGCATGTGTGATTTTAGGACACTTTAACAGCTGTGTAGGTTGGTCTTACCTGCCCCGCCATTGTTTGACGTTAAACTCTCACCTGTACGTGTTTCTTCTTCTGCTACGTCATCTCGCGGTTCGTTCAGAAACGGAGAAACGTGTCAACCCAGCCTCTATAACCCGCCCTCTGATTCAATTCTCCCCTGTGATTGGTTCTGAGCAGCGTCCGTCCCTCGTGCCCACCGCCGAGGCCCCTCCCCCGTCTACACCGCTCGGTCATTGAAGCGAGGAGCGGCAGCCCCGGAGCCCGGTTCAGCCGCCCTTTACCACCGAGATAGGATGCTGTAGCTCTCACCTAAGAACCGTAAGCACCTTCTTTTATTTTAGTGTCACAACTTGTGTGTAAATGTGAGCTGGGTTTGTCGCTACTGTGTGGCTTCCGTTTGAATGAAGTGGCGGAGTTGACACGGCTCCTGTCGTCTGTCGGTTTTAGCCTCAACTGAAATGTCCTTTTCGATAGAATTATTAATGCACTTCCTCGTAGCATTTTAAGCTAAATTAATGTTTGCTAACCCCTTGTGCAGGTTAACGTGATGTTTGGCTTTTATTGCGGTGATGTGGGCGCTTGGTTGTCGACCACATGGAATATGTTGGACGGGTTTTTTTTTTTTTTTTTTGCTGACAAGTTTGTTTGCTGGCTGCTGACAACAGGAACTAGGGCTGTGAAAGTAAACGGGACACCTGTGGTTCCAGTCTGGACACTTTACCCCCATTAATGGATATATCTGTGCCACCAGTGCGCATTAGTTAGCATAGTACATCATCATTAGCATTTAAACTGTATGTAGCCTGATAAATATTGAGATTATAATGTCAGTCTGCAGAGCTCATGAGTTAAAGTTATTGTATGCAGTTTGTCTGGCTGTGCTGCATAAGAGAATATGCAGTTATACTTAGTACAATGTAAAGTGAATTTTTGCATCTGCTGCCAATAGTAACATAGACATTACACATGCACCACACAAAAAAATAGAAATGTATATCTAATATATGTAAACTTACAGGGGGTAGGTCTAGTATATAAAAACAAATTACAGTAATGCAGATGTGAGGATAAGGTGTGTGATACTGAATGAATGATATTTTTCTCCTTAAAGTAGTCCTGTTTAGGGTAAGAGTTGAGCAGACAGATGGCCGTTGAGTTACATTGTATGGCTAACTTCACAGAAGCCCATGTTTGTATTGCTCACTACATAACACAGCTATTATTTATCCATTTGTTCATGAAATCATCTTGAGCCTTTCAGAACTCTCACCTCAGGCTTTTGTGGTGTTTTGTTTTTATTATTGTAAATCAATACTATTCCAGACGGGGTCATTTTATGCATGAGTGGTGATGGCATCACTGTCACTGTGCCATTCACAGATAGTCTGTTGGCACACACTCCAGTTAGTGTAAACAAAACTGAGAGGATCAAGTTTGTTTTTTTTTTATCTTCTCAACATCTACACTGAGGATGATGGTTTATATGGTAAACTTGACTCAAAAGTAGATCTGTCTCCTTAACCAAATTAATTATTCAGTTGGACAAGTTGTAAATTCTCACATTCCAACCAATTTAGTGTTCAGATTTTTGTGTTTCTTGCTATTTTATGCAATTTAAGCCATAATCCTATCAACATTTATAAAACAAAGCCTTCAGTACAGACTCTATAGTGAAAATAATCCTCAGGTGCAGTTACAGGAGTGCAGTGACAGAATTGCTAGAAATAAATATCATTATGTATTGGTAAATTCTTGTCATTTGTTATCCAATTTCAATACAGTACATCTCATCAGTGAACTTTCTACATTTTTATGAATGATTTATGTTGAAAACAACAAATATTGTAAAATATTTTTCATGTTATGAATCTGCTTTGACAGTAAAAAGATGTTAATTAGCTGAAAAAGGTAAGATTTGCACCATAATGTTTGGTTTGTGTGTTTGTTTGTTTATTTATTTATTGTTGAAACAGATAATTATGATTTTTTTTAAAAATTGTGTTTCTCTGGAATTTGTATGGAAGCCAAATATTGGTGTCCACAACAAATAGTTTTGAATGAAACCCACCTTATGTGCAGCCTGATGTAAAGTGGCCTAAATAATTATAGAGGCTTACTTGCCCCCACATCTAAAGTACAATCACACCAAAATCTACCTGTATGGACTGGACATGGTGTGTATAGGTTTGTACACCTAAGCTTTGCGATATAGCTTACACCCATCGGTCAAACTGCAGTCATGCCTCCCCACATGCTTAGTCTCGTGGTGCAAAACCTGTTGTGACCACGCCTTGTGTTGAGGTACATCTACCTTCTCAAAGTACCCTTGAGCAATACATTGTGGCTGAATCCTCACCATTTCCACAGGGCATTGTTCAGAACAGCTCACCTTTGTTTTGTGATGATCTCAAGATGTAAATGGATTACGCCACAAGACGTAAAAAGGTGTTTCACACAGCTGATCACTGTTTATTTCCACTGCAACATACTGTATCTGGGCGTCAACATCCAGTGTGGCCGACTTGACTCACTTTGTTATCTCTACGTCACTCTCTCCTTGACACAACACCCACTTAAAAGCTGGTAAATACGGTGTGCTTCCGCCTAGCACACGGAGGGGCCACTCTGTGAATAGTCTGTCTGGGATCTAGTTTGTTTTTTAAGGTTATAGGATATTGTGCCCTACTTAAAGCCAAGACTAATGTGAAATCATTTTCAGCTGGTAACTGCACAGGTTCTATAAATAGCCCCATGTTTTATGCCCTCAGATTTTCCATAAAGAACAAACAAACTGAAGATATTCTCTCTTTTCTCTTTTTTGCGTTGTATCCATAGCAACCTGTGATTGAGCAGTAACACAAAGTGTCCGTTGTCTCAGCAGGAATGTGACAGAAAGACATCTTTTGTGAAGTAGCTTTTCAAAGATACGTTGGTCAAGAATCAGAGTGCATGTGGGCCCTGGCGCTCCATGTCTTCCTGTCTCCTCATATACTGCTGAATGGCATATTGAGGCTGCTTCACTTGTCGAATTAGTTTTTCTCTGCCTGCACAGATGAAACGCATATACTTGTAGAGTATTTTTAACAGTATGGTTGCACATATGTTACTATTATTAGTGGGTCCGCTCATTCAGATGTTTTCAGGAGTCCGATAAGATAAGCTAAGTGCTGCTGCCACTAACCAACCCAGGAGCATATGCTGCCACACAGTACTTACATTATTTAGTTAGAAAGTTGGGTGTTAATGGAGGAAGTGGCCAGATAATATTGCCAGATGTGAGTCTGTTGAAAGGGAATCATGGTGGCTCTCAGTTTGATAATCTGTCGATCATGAACAGCTCGATAATTCTCCGAAGAAGCTTACCCAGGAGATTCTGGCGTATTAAATAGATAGAGTCACAGATGGGCCATCTGTGACGACCTTTTTGCCGCCAGTCAGTAATGGGAGGATGTACAACTGTGTGATGTGTCAGGTTGATGGCAGTCCTGCTGTTGAAGGAATGTATAAGCAGAAAGCAGATGGAATGGCCGCTGATTTAACGTCTGTGTGTTTGTCATGCCAGGACTGGAAACTCCAGCCTGACAGACCCTCAGGCTTCAGCCTCATTGTCTTGAGATTCTGCCATGGAAACTGCAGAAAAACAGGCAAGGCTTTGCTTTATGAAAGCCACAGGGATTCCTTTAAATATACAGCATGCGTTGCCTGTAGCCACATTTAACTCTTGAAGGAAATAACAGTGGACTCAGTGACCGGTTGAATTATTTGTTTAAGTTTAGGTGAGTTAGACTAAGAGTTTGTTCTGCGGGCAATTTTGAGAAATCAATTTCCTTTGCAGCCTGTTTGGAAGCCTGGGCACATTGTTAGCTGGTGAGAATCAGGAGAGCAGAACTTAGTTTCTCTGACGGGTGAATTTGCATCTGCTTTCTCCCCCTGAAGCTGTGGTGCACCTTAGACGGCGGTGAATTTCAGGGGAGATATCTTTTATTTTCACTTTCTCTATAAGGGACTTGTTGGTACTTTACCTTCACTGCAGTAAAAAAAAACCCCAAAAAAACGATAGAAGCGGGGAGAAAGAGACACCGAAGTTAGATTCATTTATCGTGCGTGGGTTGACTGCATGAACAAACAGTACAAAATGAGGCATAAGAATGTGGTGTTTCAAAGTCTTCTTCACAGTCGCGTACATCTGGAATAAAAAATAGATGCTGATGTGGAAAAAAAGAAGTAAAGGTTACACTAAGTAGTCAATTTTCATCACCCTTTCATCACCTTCGAGCCTCTTATTCTCCTCTTATTGGCCCTTGCCTTGAGACTGATCCCTTTCCATCTTAACAGATCATTTACAAGGTGTTGTGTCATTAATGATTGACTCTCATTACACAACACTGAAGGCAAAGCCCTGCACTTCTAGTCTTACAGTGCAGCAGCCTCATCGGCGTATAACCCTACAGTAATCACTCAGTGGAGGTAAGTAGGGCGCTCAGTGGGACGTTTAGGGACTTGCATCACCCGGTTTCATTTACAGATTTTACTGTGCATTTGTGACAGATACTGCTCGACAGCGAGTAGGCCAAACATAGCTTTCACAAATGACTTAAATCCAGCGCGGTGAGGAAGTGACAAGACGTGGTAACACTTCAGCACCAAAGTGAAGGCAATTTCTGAGGTTTATCTCTAAGGAAGTGTTTTGTTGCAAAGTTTGCTGCTGAGTTATGTGAAAGGGAAAAGACTGAGGAATGGAAACATGGTCGGGCGTGTTATATAAACTGGTGTTTCTCATTCTCTGCTTACTGTGTTAAAAATATGTCTGTATTTTGCAAAATCGTCCACTGGAGCTTGATATTTAGTACTGAAACCCTAAAGTCCCACACTGTATGTTCAGACTGTGTGTTTTATATATACGTCCCTCTACAGATGTACATGTAAATATGCAGGAGGTGTGTGTAATGAAGGCAGTTTTTTTAAAATCATTTCTTCAATCTTTAGAACCAGTTTTGCACGTAGGCATGTAACTGCTTGAGCCAATTGAGTTTTCTAACTTGACGTAGTCTCAAATACGCTGTCTCTTCTCATCAGTCTGTGCTCCAGAGCTGTGAAATAAGTGGGCCATCCCTGTGTTTTGGGTCTGCTTTTAGCTCAGTGTTGACTGTAGCTAGCTGTGTGTTATGGTGTGTCGAGGGTATCGAGGCACGGAGCACATTCTTTCCTGTTGATGACTCATGTCCTGGGCATGGTACTGACTGCTAGTGAGGCTTTAGGGAGTGACAGAATACACACATTCACTCAAACCACTAGACCATTTGAAGAGGATGTAGTTAGCAGCACCATCCAAACATAAAAGTTTATACAAATTTGCTCGCATGAAAGGACACAGAGACTACAGGGATTCCTCACTTTGTTAAACCAGCGGATTTTGTTGTACCTGCTTACAAGTGCTGTCGACGTCAACGCAAACGCACTCTGCTTTGTTTTTGCAGCTCACAAAGTATCAGCATAGTAACGCAGTGGCTACAAACCATACTAAGTGGAATACAGCACCAGGTTGGGACTTGTCATTTGTGGCAAGAAGAGGAATGAATATTACATAACGGTGTGAATAGAGCATTCCCTCCCATTCAATCATAAACAGGTACCAGGACATACTGTACAAATCCAGACACATGAGACTGTTAAACATGGTTGAACATAATGATTATTGTCACTGATTGGTCTATAAAACATCAAAAATGCTGAAAGGGTGAACAACAAATGTTTTAATTGGGTCATAGACAAAGATCTCCAGTTTACTGGAAACAAACCATAAAGTTTTCATAGCTAAGATGGAATCAGAGAAATTGTACTTTTTTCCCTTAAAAGTTACTGACATCATATATCACAACAGTTTCCACTTGACGACTTGGGATGCACAATTTATCGATTCCCAAAATCAGCCTGTACAATGTCTAACTAGAGGAGGATTTAGGGTGAACTAATTCCAAAAAAGGGAAAAATACACACAAAGTGCTGTTGATAATATAGATAACAGGTGTCAAACATATGGTCCAAACCGGTCCATGGAATGAATTTGTGAAACGCAATACAGTAAAGGATTTTAAAATTATTCTAGTTCAGGTTCCACATACAGACCAATGTGACCTCAAGTTGGTCGGACCAGTAATATATTATCATAGTGACCTACAAATAATGACAACTCCAATTTTTTTTCTGTTTTAGTGTTAAAAAAAAGTTAAATTACATGAAAATGTTTACATTTGCAAACTATTCTTTTACAAAAAATGTGAATAACTTGAACAAATATGAACAACCTGAAATGTCTTAAAAGAATTGCAATTTTAACAATATACTGCCTGTTATTAAATGTTTTGTGTATTTGTAGATCAACTGTGATCTGTAAGTTGTAAAGTATATGTGTAAATGATAAACTGAGGCATAATATTGATAAAATTGCACTTATTTTTCTTAAGACATAGATTGTTCTTGTTATTCACATTTTGAAGGCAAACTTGTAGATGTAAACATTTTCATAATGTAATTATTTTTCACTGTTATTATTTTACTGTTTTACAGTTCAGCTCATATTGGGCTGTATGTGGCCCCTGAACTAAAATGAGTTTGATATAGATTATATAGGCAAAATAAAAGTCTCCACTTGTCCCATTTTTTGCTTGAAAACAGTTATAAAATGAGTAATCCATACATTTTCCTTTAAAACCAAACAAGTATACTGAATGTCTCTTGACCAAATTGTGCAGTTCTTTCAACAGCTATTCAGTAAATTGTTGCAGCTTCACTTACCAAATGATAGTCGTGTTTGTGTGGCGGTCTTCAAATTCCAGAGGGGTTGCTCATCACATGCTTGTTTACAATGGGACCTTTGATTATTATTGATCTTCTGGTAATAACATGGTAACGGAAATGTAAATGGGAAACATTTATTGCATTTTTACTGTGTGCAGCAAAGAGCCACATACTGTACATGAATTCACTCTAATGCAAAAGAGTTCATGAGAAAACCAAGCGAGCTGCCATCCCTTATTTTCTTCTTTGCATATAATCTCCAGCTTCATTTAAAAATAGGTAAAATTTACTGGGAACTGCATTACAGAATTGCACACAGCTTGAAAGATAGTCCTTGATTTCTGCCTCTCTATGAATCTGTTTGCACTACCGTTTGTAAGACTATTAAAAAGTATCCAAAATAAAGCTGTACATCTCCTGTTTAAACAAAGAAATATTGTTGAGTCTCTGAAGGAGATGCACAGCTGTCATTCAGTCACATAAACAAACACTTGCAGTAAAATTAACCATCAAATTTCACTGCAAACTGCACTGTACTTCCTCTGCAACCCTTGTCTGCTCTCGTCTGTTCTCTTAAAAGTATGAGTAACCTTTGTGCTGCTCTTACGTCACTTTGTTTTTAACCTTTCTCTGCAGTGCTGACTGTTGCGGTGTGGCCTTCAAAGGTCAAAGTGATGCTCCTGGCAGCTCCACTGTGATCTCAGTTGCTGCAGTTTCTACACAGACAAGTCAACGGCGGGCAGAGAGCAGTCAAGTCGCAGGAAGATGACATCGCCGTCGCCGACTCACAGTGACAGCAGCGGCTCCTCTAAACATGACAGCAACCAGGTACGTGTGTGAGTGTGTGTGTTGATCTGTCTTTAGAAGAAAAAAAAAAAGGCAAATGTTTCAACAACCTTCTCAGTTAATTTAAGCCATCCTCAGATATGCTACATGCGCCGTGTGTCATCCTGAGGCTTTGTAGGTTCATTATAACTGTGTAAATCTGTGCAGGTCTTAAGTTGAAATGCATACAGTTATTAAGCAGGTTTCTTAGATATGACAACAACCACATCCACTAACATAAAAAGAAGTGCTAACCCTATGAGAGTGGAGCATGCGCCTATTATTGACTTATCTTTTATTTTATTCATATATTCCACTACATTTCTGAACCTGTTTCCGTGGAGACTTTGGCAAACCTCTATCAAGCACCAAAACGATTTGTCTCCATGGGTGAAGGTGTGTTTTCAGAAGGGGTTTGACAGCAGCAGTATATACATAAAGTTGACACTATCCTGAAATTTGTCATGTGAAACACTTGGCTATTGTGTTATTTGCAAGAACATTAAAAAGGTGAATTTAAGAAAGTGTGTAAAAATCCCTCAGACTTCAGGGGATTTTTAAAAATCTTTTTCTGTAATAGTAGCCGTGCAGTCTGTGTCTCATGCTGTCCCTGTTATCTGCACAGCTTTCTCTGTGTTTTAAGGAAAATGAATTCACTTGACTCTAACACATTCTATATTCATCCTGTTACTCTCTTCAGGACAGCTGGGAAATCGTTGAGGGGCTCAGGGGGATTCCTGCCAGCATGCAGGAGCCTGACAAACAAGAGGGTCTCCTGCTCAAGAGGAGGAAGTGGCCCATGAAGGGATGGCATAAGGTCAGTACTTCAACAGTCCTAGATGTCTGTAGATCTGTCACACTTTATGTCATGGAACACAACTAGAATGTCCACATATACGTTTGTGTTCCAAAAGGCATAACTCTTGCTACATTTACACCTACTTTTGTCACCACTGCAGTGATTTAACCTCCCAAAAACTGGGAAAACCTGTTGTCCCCGTTTGAGTTCAAAACTGCATGTTTGTGTTGTAATGTGGACGGAAAAACACAGACTTTTGGAAAAATGTCCTCGACACTCACCTTCATTGCCTGACTGGGTCTAATCTAGAGCTGAAATGACGAACCGATTAATCGACTCAAATCAATTAGAAAAGAATAGAAGAAGAATAGAAAAAAAAATTCAGTTATTAAAAAAATATATATATTCAATTAGAATTTTCCGGAATTGAAGCTTTTTCTTTAATTTTGCTGCCACTGAACAGTGGTTCCGCTGTTGTGTTTCACACGGACACTTGTTGTGACGCACGGGATCGACACAAACAACGTGTGTAGCTCAGATGAGACGAGGACAAAAAAGCAGGAAATGTCTATATGTTCACTTTTCTACATTGGAACCATCGCTTACTCCTTTTGATCTTTTAAGATTCACACAAACATAAAAAATATTTGGCTTTATTTTTTAAGTCGTGTGTTAGTTCCATCTTTAGTTATCAGTAAGTTGGATACAAATGCAGTGCACATATTGTTTGCAGATGCCATTTGACTTGTTTAATGTTGTTTTAGATATAGAGATATTTTTATTTTTGTTGTTATTTCTATATAGATATTTTTATATATCCTTTTACTTTTATAGTTTTTGTGGTTGTTGTTTCAGCTGGTTCTGGAATAAAGGACATGATTTCAGACATATCTTTTTCACATTTTTGCTAAACATTTCACCGATTCAAATAATCTAATCAAATAAGAAAAATAATTGATAGATTAATTGATTACAAAAATAATCGATAGCTGCAGCTTTAGTCTAATCAGACCCTATGTATCTTTTCCTGATTAACTTAGTCCCTAATATGACCTCATCAAAAAAGTTCATAACATACCTTGAAAAATGAGCACATTCTGTGGTTTTCAAGAGTGACAACATTCCTGATAACCACCATTATAGTACACTGGGTTCTATGTAGATGACTTGGGTCAGGAAATCCTGAGTTCTCCTCCACAGTGACAACACTAGTTCAAACTAACTTAAAAATGGACTTCAGCTCCTAACAAACCACCACCTGAGAGTACAGACAGACTTCACCTAAGCCCACGAGCTCCACCAAATGTTATCTATTGAACATTTAAAAATGAACAGTGTACATATGTAGTTTTTATTATTGGAACCAGGAATGATGCAGCACTTTAAAAACATCTAAACATCAAACTGTGCTTTTGACTTGACGTCTTTTAATAACTTCACATTTCCTCCTCTTCAACACAGTTCCCTGTATTTCCTTCTTCATTCCATTCTTTTTTTATTTCTGCTGAGATTATTCAGCAGTCATGACTCATTTTCCTCCTCCTCTTCTGAGTGTGATCATGCATACCTGGAAACTCTTGCCTTGCAACATGATTGAATTGCCTTTTTAAGAGGCAATAGATTAACCCTCAAGGACTGCCAAAGTGTCTGGGTAGAGTTTTTTCTTATTGTAAAACTGAATAAGTGAACAAAGTATCCATGTGATCTGCAGGTTTGCCTCTGCACTTTGTGTCATTATCTCATTCACTAATTACTGACTCAGCTGTTACTGTTGCGAAATTTGCAGAGCAATAAACTTCTGTCACAGGAACTTTAAGCAACATTTATTTGTTGAATTATATGTTAATGGATTTTGTTTCCTTCTCATTTAGAGGTATTTTGTGCTGGAGAAAGGCATCCTCAAGTATGCAAAGCGTGGAACTGATGTAGGTATCACCCTTAGAGAGTATATTTGGTCTGTCACTGTTGTAAACATAAGTTAGACCTAAACAGCCACTGTTGACCCAAAGCATCTACTGATCTAAAAAGTAGAATAACTTTTTAACCACTAATACTATCAGTGCATTGAAATAATTCAAGTAAAATGTAGTTTCTCTGCTTTTCATTGTCATCATATGTAACCCAGACATGACATGACCCAGAGGCTCCTTATGTGAATGTTCACATGGTTGGTAAATTAAATATTGAAAAATGTAGCAGATAAAACAATAACAATAATAATAGGAAAATTCAGATGTAAATCGCCTCCAAAACATTTCTAGGTCTTTAAGGATGAACTAGAAATGTTTTTGTACTGACCTTTCCTAAGTAATTTATGACAGTATATTATTCTATCCCCGACAAAACTACTGGTCGGATTTATTTCATATTTTCTATGTCGCTTCCTTGGGACAAAGTTAATCACCATTTTTGACTAATTTTTGAAATATTAGAAATGTGCCTTTACTTATAATGGGCCATATTTTAACGGCTTATAACGTGGAAATGGTCAGAGATATCAATATAGTTAATATTGAGCACTGATAGGAAGTCATATATGGACTTCGATTTAATTAACTGACTTCTCCTCCAGTGAAAGTACCACCCACTTCTATTGGGAAATTGATCTCCTGCATCAGGACCACAGGACTCTTAACATAGAGACAGAACCTGACAACCTTGCAAATTCAACTTATGGATTCTTGCTAGAACATGCCGGTGAGATACAGGGCCATTAGTCCTATCTTTTAGTGAAAATCGATTATTTTCCAATATTTAATCTCCTAAGACCCAGGAGCCCCACAGGATTTTGAGTTTTGGGTTTTTTTTAATTAAATAATTGCTTATATTGGAAACACCATGATGCAACAGTTTTTTCAGATGCATTCTTAAAAGTTTTTATGGAATGTCATTTGCTGTGGACAGTTGTTTCTTTTTTTGTTTTTTGTTTGTATAAAGCTGTGAATTTCTTGTCCTTATACGTGGACAGTGGGTCCTAGGAGGTTAATTTACTGATAATGTAGATGTTCATAAAGTAAGTGGTAAATGCAAGTAAATTCAAAGGTTATTATATCAAAATAGAGAAAACCGAAGAAAAAGTTGTTTTTTCTGCAAAATGTATCATTAACTGAACTAAAAACAAGTGTCTGCAATCACTGTCATATGTCAAACTCCATGGGTTTTACTGGTGACTCATTGTTGTAGAAGATGACGGTGTTTCCGCATTTACTACGGAGCTTCTGAATGTCCATCATATCTGATGACAAACTGCATTTTATCTCAATTATTTACATTTATTGATAGGATTAGATTATCAGAAGTTCTTAAGCATTTTAGATCAGTCGATGGTTTGGGTCACTGGTGACTGCTAGCCCTGACAGATCTAAACAAAGTATTTTTTTTTTCTTAGCTTAAGAAGGGAAAGCTCCATGGCTGCATTGATGTCGGACTCTCCGTCATGTCTATCAAGAAGAAAGCCATGTGCATTGACCTGGATACAGAGGACAACATCTATCACCTAAAGGTAACTGTCCATTCATTTGATTTACACATTGACTCTTATTGCAGTTCTCTCTAGGGTGGTGCTCTTAATCCGACTTTATGGCACCCAGGTGAAGTCTTCGGAGCTGTTTGAGGAGTGGGTGTCAAAGCTGCGTCATCATCGTGTGTTCAGGCAGAACGAAATTGCTATGTATCCCCACGAGAGGCACCTTTTCCACCCCCACGCCAGTTCCTCCCCCTCGCTTAACGACTCCCTAAGAAAAGTAAGTCGATAGAAAAACACCATTGACAGGTCATGGCTGTGTTGGATGTTTTAGGGATGCAGTTATATTATGTCACATGGTTAATTTCCCCATCGGTGTCCCCTGTTTAAACAGAGGAATACTCTTACTAAGCAGGCGTCAATCCATCAGGCAAAGGTCAGCTCCTGGCTCCACTCCTCGGAGGACATGGACAAGTGTTGCAAAGGTTGGCTGCTCTTTGAGTTTTGACCACTTACACTGAATATGAAGTATTTCTGCTCCTGTGCTATGCTACTATTGTCTACCTGCTTCATCCTTTCCACTCTATAAGTATTACTATGTGTATATGTACTAGTACTTTCCAATGTGCAATTTTCCACTCCTGTTTTTTTTATAATTATTGTGTTGCTATTCTCTCTTGTGGTATTTCGTGTGTTTGTATTTGGTGTTGTGTTGCTAGTGGAACCTCAATTTCCTGAGGGCTCTGGCCAAAGGATCAATAAAGTTCTATCTAATCTAATCTAATCTAAACTTTTACCAAATAACTGTCTCTTCTTCACTCAGACTTGGAGGAGTGTGAATCGTATTTGCTGGAGCTTAATCTGCTGCTGAAGAGCATGGAGGTCCTTCACCGTACTTACTCAGCTCCAGCCATTAGTGCACTACAAGTAAGCATCGACCTTAGCTCATTAGTGCATTTACTAAATTAATCATGTGTGTATAAGAAATCACAGCCCCATTGTCACTGTGCATTTATATGAAGTGTGGATATACATAATGTGACTTCCATATAATGTCAATGAATAGTATCAATATTACACTGTTTTAACCACTGCTTGTGACTTTCAGCCATGTCTCTCAGAAATAACATTAAAAGCATTGTTATGGCTGGGTTAAGCACTGACAGTTCTTTGTAATGCTGAGGGAATGGTACCAAGTCTGCCAAATTTATAAAACCACTTTTATTGCCAAAACCTAAAAACCTACAGGATTTGAGGTGCAGCTCCACTCTCTGTTGGTTGAGGAAAGGCAAAAAAGATGCAGATCTCTGACAAATTGCAATAAGATGTAATATATTCATGGTTTGCAGATCAAACATTATTGTTTTGTTATTTGTTCAGAGAAAACTGAGGCACTTCTGACCTTGTTTAGATGGATCTTTACTGCAGCTATTGACAATATGAACCATATAGGGACAGTAATCTAAATGGAAGTGTTTTAATGTTTAACTGTGACAGACTGAGCTATAATGTTATCGACAGGCTGATGCGTCACATGAACAGTATCGGTCAGCTGTCTCCTTTAGACTGAGTTGTAGTTTTTAGAAGAGAACTTGCTGATGCCCTGAATCAGATCTACTATAAAGAACAATAAGCCTCACACTAATCACTGAAATGTTAATGTAGTGCTGGTAGTGTAGTTGGAATTCATGTTTCAGAAAACTCCTTTAACCCATTATGATTTATAGGGAAACTGAGCTCAAAGTAGAGATATGCTTTTTACCATTACCTTTATGTCTGCGGTTCTTGTGGTGCCACAGGCATCTACTTATGACATTCCTAAGAAGGAGAAGCGACCAAGAAGATGGAGATCCAAGAATAATGGGAAAGAAACTAAAGCCACACTACAGGTGGATGTTTGTCCAGTCTTTTTTTTTTTTCAGCCGTTGAGTATTAAATACTAGTTTACACATCATTTTTACCCTCCTTCATCGTTGTCTGATTTCTGTGCTTCAGGTCCCAAGCTGTATCTCCTCCAAATCCCCTCGTCTCCATGCCTCCAACCCTAACCTGTCGACCACTGAGTCCAACACACAGGAAGTCTGTCCAGAATCCCCAGACTCGCCTACAGAGGTGTCCCGCCTCCAGGAGGACTTCTGCAGGCTGGCCAACAACAGTGAGTGTCTGTCTATATCTGCACAAGTTTGTTTAACCCTTTAACAACGGCAATCTCTCTAGTGCTGCATTTTACACTTCACAGCATTGAAATTACTGTAACTCCCAAACTGTTTGTGCTATCCATAAAATTCAAATGACATCGGAAAGCTGAGACCCTAAGCTTTCCAACACTATATAACACTTTACAGCAGCAACATGGGACTCTATTACAAATAGAAAGGAACTGTTTCAGAGACTTCCACACAGGCCAAAAAAACGGCTGGAAATAACAAAAAATATGAAGCCATAATATGGATACTGAATGTTCAAGACCAAAAAGCGTGTTTGAGCAGATGTAAAATAATTGAAAGATTATTTCTGCCATCTCAAAAAGTTTCATTGTGGACATTTACAGGTGTTTGATAATAAATATGCTAAAAACTTCAAGTCCGTTTTTTTTCTTTTTTACTAAAACACACCGTTTTAAGCATTTGTTATTTATAATAATGATAATTAATGGACAGATATTGAAAGTTAAGTTCTTTCTGAAAACAAAGGTGCAAAAGAATTGGCAAAAAAGACATTTTCTGACACTTATTGCAAAGAAAACATAAAGAGACCAAGGCGGCCTGTTATAATGGCAGTCTTAAAAGGGTTAAAAGACCTATTTAGTCAGAAGACGTTTCGTTTTTTGCTCCTATATGATAAGATAGTTTCCATGACAACTCTGCACTTGTTGTCTCCCTGTTTTTTTTGGGTTTTTTTTTTCCTGTCTCTGGCATTTGCTTCTCTCTAGTCCACACCACACTGAAATCAGCCTTCAGTTCACTGGTAGCAGAAAGAGACCGACTGAGGCACACCGTGGACCTGCAGGCCCCTCAGCCGGTGCAGGTCATGGGGCTGAAAGCTCCCTACGCCTCAGTGAGTGACTCTAACTCAGACCTCATGTTTCTTCATGATTACACCGAGTGTTCAACTCTTTCCACTTATTTTTCCCGACTGGCTTTATTATCCAACAGGAATGTCCTGCTGGTTCCCACTCCTTAGTCCATCAGGTGTCTAATGAGAGCAAGGCATCTATCCCAGAGTCTATATCTGAGTTCTTTGATGCTCAGGAATACCTGCTTTCTTCCTCATCCTCTGAAAATGAGGTACGTTGGCCTCTTTTCAGTGACACACTTACATGAACTAAATGTACTGTTTTCCATTATTCGTATACAAAATTCCTACTAAGTTGTTTATATACTTAATGAAAATGAAGATTTTGCTCATCTTCCTGTTAACACAAAGCTGCCTATCTGCAGTTTCCTACATCCCTCTTTCATTGAGAGAGAGAGGGAGAGAGAGACGTCACAATATCTGCACAGAGATAAAGACAGGCTGTCAGAAGTGGTCATAACTTCTTTCATTATGTTAAAAACAGCAGGTTTCTACTTCCAAGCAGAAATGCGTATTTTTCTTAGGACTAGGAACATGTATCTCTACCACACAGGATCTTTGTCTCTATCTGAGCTGACCTTAAATGTGTCTCACTGTTAAAACCCGCAAATAAAATAGGTATGTGCTGTATTCATTTCCAGAGAAACTTCATAAAATATCAGCATATCCTTCATTTTCAAGCAATCTCAATTCACAGTATCTATATGAAATGTTGTTGCTGTCGGGCGGAAACCTTGTAAGTCCATTTTTGGTCTTTTTTTTTTTGGTCATAAAACAATTCTGTTGGTCAATCTTCACATTGGCCTGACTTTTAGAATATTTAACCAATGAAAAGTGTTGAATAACAGCTAGTGACTACATTTCTTAACCCCATTAATTTATTTAGAATAAATGATATATACATTGTTATTCCATTTTCCTGAAAAATAGCTGTTTTGGACATAAGAGGTTTTGGCCCGACAGCGACAATATGGTGGTTACATGATACCTGTCAAACTCATAACAGAATAATACTAGAATATTAATGAACATGTAAACTTATTCACTGCCCATTATCAACAGCTGAAGAGGCAAACTCTAACCTGTATGGTTTGTTAGTTTTGTATAGTGATGATGGAATCATTGTGTTTGTCCTTTGGCTCTGATGTTGTGAGCTGTCGCTAATCTTTGACCTTTGATTTTCCCATTACAGGTGTCTGACGATGACTCGTACATCAGTGATGTCAGTGACAGCGTCTCCATGGATACCTACAGCAACGAGGGAGGCAGTGAGAGACACAACTCTGGTATGTGACACACTAACAAGTTGTTGTGTCTCTGTATGTGCGAATTCAGACAAATCAACTCCCTCAACAGAGTTAGACAGCTGTAAACAGACCTTAGAGTGAGTTAGGATGTTCATTGTCAGTATCAAATAAATGATGAATGTCTCTGATTGCAGAAACTACTCATTTCTGCTAGAGAATATTTAAAACATGACGACTGGCAGCTCATAGACATGTTTACAAACTTAGCACGATGTTTCATCCCATAGTATGTGACAAAGCATCTGTGAACAAGCATCTTTAATTCACTACTGCAGATGGTGTTTGTTAGATCTTCACTGTATAGCCTTAATGTAGACCAGGGCAAAGAAACTGGGCTCTTAATATATCAGACTGGTAGATTTTATCTATGGATAATCTGACAAGAAATTGACAAAAAAAAGTTGTTAAATGACATTAAGATTTTAAAAGACAAAGAACCACCAGGAATTCAACTTAAAGCATCTAAATTGCCATAGGTGTGAATGTGAGAGTGATTGGTTGTTCGTCTCTATAGGTCCAGGTCGTTATTGAAAATGAGAATCAGTTCTCAACTAACTTACCTGGTTAAATAAAGGTAAAATAAATAAATAAAATAAAATCTGAGAATTTAAGTAATAAAACATGACCCACATTAAAACAAATGAAATTAATTAAAAACCTGGTTTAGTCAAGAGGTCTCCTGCCTGTCCACTGTCTCAGTAGGTGGGTCAGGCAGCCTCCACTGTCGCTCTGGAACAGAGCTAAAAGTTATCTGGGTTGTTGGGCAAGTTTTTGGGCAGCACTAAGTGCAGGATGCTGTGGCAGTGCATTTGCAAAACCGAGAGCGTATCAAGAGAGGAGCTGTTCTGGTCGTAGATGTGCACAAGGAAGCATGTCTTGGTATTAAAATGACATTATCCCGACAAAACATACCGGTGCTTAAATGATGTGTCTTTTTATAGCAAAACCTGCTATTTTCAGGGAGTAGTGGCAGCTCGGAGGTGGTTATTCTTTCATGTAGCAACGGGGACTTTCAAAACGCTAATGCCCAGATAGAGTAAGGGAGAAGGACAATCCTGTACAACAGAAATATTCACCCTGATTCCAGCTCAGTTCTTCCACTGAGCTGGACTAGACCACAATGAATGATTAGTCCTTGTGCAGAGTAACTTTCAAGGTCTTCAGGGTGCCTCATTTGACACAACTGAAATATCTTCTTTTTTTTCCCCTCCTTTTTGCCTCCACTCTACACATTTCTTCCCTCCAGTTAGCAGCGTGGTACGCCTCGTCCGTCGGCGCTCAACACTCCCCGCTCCTTCTCCCACCAGCAGTGTGAGTCTGTGGAACATCCTGAGGAACAACATTGGTAAAGACCTGTCCAAAGTGGCTATGCCGGTCCAGCTCAATGAGCCGCTCAACACCCTGCAGAGACTAACTGAGGAGCTGGAGTACAGTGAGCTGCTGGACACCGCCAACCAGACGCAGGACCCTTATCAGCGCATGGTGAGTCAAAAAGAGCTCATAATGTTTCAGAGTTATCACGGCATGAAGGCCACCAACCACGAACCACAGGCTGACAAGAAACGGGCTCGTGTTTGCATTCTATTATCCATTGCTGCCTGTGTTTAAAGGTCTCCTATGTAATATTGATATTCTAAACTTTCAACAGCAGGGGTTAGTCATGTACCAGAACACACTTAGGGCCAAAACTATCAACAAATGCACACATCTCCACAGACTGTCATTCGCTGAATAAAGAGTGAAAGCTTTAAAAAACAAGCTTTAAAGCTTGTTTAATGCTACACTCATCTGTACTGTGGTATTATGTTTTCTCCTTCATAAAAAACTCACAGCCAGCTAGTCAAAATAACAGTGTGTTATAATCTCCATGTAGGTTACTGCATTAGCCAATATTTTTCATAAGCCTATAGCTCTGTTAGCTTAGCTTAAACCACAAATCACCTCCTTTTTCTGTACAATTTGTGTTACCAATAGCTGCACATGTCCAATAACCAAAGGGTTGGCATTTCGAATCCCAGTCTGTCCTAGTCATGTGCTGTAGTGTCCTTGGGCAAGACATTTTTGCCTCCCATGAATGTTCGGTGGTGGTCAGAGGAGCCGTTTGGCGCACATTAGCAGCCATGCTTCCGTCAGCCTGGCCCAGTGCAGCTGTGGCTGCAAACGTAGTTTACCACCACCAGAGTGTGAATGTGAAAGTGAATGAATAATGGATCACCTTGAAAAGCGCTATAGAAATCTAATCCATTATTTAGTTTGACAGTCAACATAGATAATAACTACCTTCATAAGCCTCAGCATCAAACACCTGTGTAGAAGAAACACTGTGATTTCATCATCAAACTCCATTCTTTTCTTTTAACTTTATCTTGTAACTTTGATCACTTTGTTACTTTCTTTGACTCTAAAAGTTGTTTTTTAATGGTTCTCATCCTGTCTGGTCACTTTCTGACACTTTGGTCAAAAGCCCCATGGTGTTAGTTTTCTTCACCATGGGAGACTGGCAGAATGACTCGTTACTCCCTCTAGTGGTCACATAAATCCCTCAGACCCTTGGCATCAATATATTCAATTCATATCTCTGCAATCCAATACAGATAAGATAAGAATCGGAAAGAAAACCAGGTGGTGAAAACAAGTGCCCCCTGTTTTATACGGTCAGTAGTATGACATTGGCAGAACTTTAGAGGTGTTTATTCTAAACACTGCAATGATAAATCTAGATCATATTCGAATATTTTAAAGTATAAATTCTACATATAGCCCCTTTAAATTCTGTAGTCACACAAAGTGTGTAAAAAATAAAAATAAAAAATTGATAAACCTGCAGCAAAACATGCAGATAAGTGTTGTTTCATAACTTTTTCCATGGCATTTTCACAACAACTTTTTTGCCATTTGTCCAATGTAAATACACACTGGAATGATTGTGTTTAACATAAGGAAAGAACAGATATCCAGCACCCTTTAAAATATACTTAATGCAGGGTAATAATAATAATAATAACCAGAATAATATTAATAATAATGCGTATTTTACAACAATAGACACTGAGCTGTAAAAATGCTCTGATGCACACAGGGTTACACAGTCTTTTGCAGTCATTGTCATAACTTGAAGCATTGAAACACAGAAAGGATACAAACATTCACAACCTCACTTTTTTCCAATTTTGTCACTTTCTTGTTTCTTGTGTAATTGTTTTTTTTGGGTTTTTTTGTTTGTTTTTTGTTGTAGGTGTACGTTGCCACCTTTGCAATATCTGCATATGCATCCACCTACCATCGGGCAGGAAGTAAACCTTTTAACCCTGTCCTGGGAGAGACGTTTGAGTGCGACAGACCTGATAAAGGCTTCAGGTTTATAGCTGAACAGGTGAAGGTCATGCAGGTTACATCACACACAGGGTTCATTGGTTGGGAAGACATTGACTTCACAAGAAATGTTGTTCAGTGTTCTGATGTGATCTACAGAGATGTTCTTACAAATTGAATGTGCAACATATTTAATTTGTAAACAGTGTTAAAATATACAAGTCATGACACATTGGTAAAAGTTGTATTATCCTTGATTTGCTACTGATGACTGTACACAATGGCAGAAAAACCACATCCTCCGTCTGCTCTGTGCTGTGAAACAGTCCTTCAGAAACCTCACAAAATCTCCAAATAGGACAGAGTGAAAGGCTGACAAAAACCTGCTGGGGTTCACATTCTCCTTTTGTGTTTTTGGATTTGTGAATAAATGATTGAGTTTCAGTGGTGATTAAAATCTCTAATGTATTCTTTTGATCTAATCTTGTAACTCCTCTCTTCTCATCCCAGGTGAGTCATCACCCACCTGTGTCAGCATGCCACTGTGATTCAACGAACTTCAGCTTTTGGCAAGGTTAGCAGGAGAGACCTTGTTTATTATAAATAAGACTTTTACCCTCTTTGTAACTGGGCCAGCTCATACATTACACTGCCTCACCTTATTCCTAACTACTCCGTACATGCTGGAGGTCACACTTCATCTTCAGAGTTTCAGTGACCTTGTTTTAACTTCCTGGTGAATAAAGTCTGTGTATACACAGATAACACTGTTATTAAATAAATCAGATTAAAAATCCAGGAGCAAAGATTTGAACTAAGATTATCCAACTTTTTTTCACAAGTGCTTACTTGTCTTTTGGATTTATTTCTTTTAGATGTCCGATGGAAAAATAAATTCTGGGGAAAATCAATGGAAATAGTTCCCATGGGAACCACCCATGTTACATTACCTGCGTAAGTCCTCTTTATTTACATAATGAGTGGGTGCTTGTGTGTCCAAGTATTTACACTTTATAGTGCACTATAATTTCGCTCTATATAACATGAACTCTTGTATTGAGCTCTACTAAGAATCTTTGAAAGACAACTGACTGAAGCAGCGTGCTTGTTATTCTCCAGATTTGGGGACCACTACGAATGGAACAAAGTGACATCATGTATCCATAACATCCTGAGCGGCCAGCGCTGGATTGAACACTACGGAGAAATGGCCATCAAAAATCTCAGCAGTGATGGCTGCCAGTGCAAAGTCACATTTGTCAAGGTTAGGAAAATGTGACAATTTCCACAGCACAGACCAGTGTCTGTGTTTGGTTCTGTCTTCCTGCCTGACATGAAAACTTTAAAATACAACACTACAATGTTACAGTGCTTTAGGTTGTAATTTTCCTCCCCTGTTGGAACTGTTTGTCTCCTATAAGTCTTCAATTTATTGACTTGTCACATTCACATGCACCTCTGTCATCTTCTTCTAATAGATTTTTCAGTTTTCTTTACCAGAGATGTATTCAGTTTGCACTGTTGTATCCTAACCTCAGAACAGGAGGAAAGGCTTTGTTATAGACAGTATTAAGGCTAATGGCACCATCTTCTGGTCAAGACAGGAACTGAATTTGAACAAGTCTGGAAAACTAGCATGAATCCAGTCATTCACAATATTCATTGCAATATGGTGTAAATGTAATATTATGATTAAATTTACAAGTAATGTAACAGTTCACCCCCACCCACCCCCACCCCTCCATTATTTTTTTTAGGCAAAATCATGGAGTTCCACAGTGAATGAGATTGAAGGCGTGATTACGGATTCAAAAGGAAAAGTGGTACATTCCATATTTGGGAAATGGAATGAGGCGGTGTTTCAAGGAGACCCACCCTCTGCCACATGTATCTGGAGAGCAAGTGAGTAATTTATGGCTGAAACCGTCAGTCTAAAGCATTTCTGTAAATGACAGAACTGAGCTTTAACCAACCTGGGGTTTTTTTTGGGTTTGTTTGTGTCTTTGTGCAGACCCCATGCCGGGGGACCAAGGCCAGTACTACGGCTTCACACAGTTTGCAGTGGAGTTAAATGAGATGGATGCCACCTTAAGGTCCTTACTGCCTCCAACAGACACCCGGTTCAGACCAGACCAGAGGTTTGGACACAACTTCTTCTTCTTATCTGACTTAGTTTGTATTTCTGCCATATGGCCCGCGCAGATTGTCCTGCAGTGTATGTGGATTTAAGTCGGCAACATTTTTTATAAGGCCATGGCTTAGTCTGATGGGGGTGTGAAGCAAAACAAGCTGGAAATATGTGGGTTACCATAGCAACTGTTGATGGAACTCAGAGGCATGTGGTCAGAAGAATTTATCTCTCCACTTCCTATAAATAGAAACTATTCATGTAAAACAGCTTAGGTTTAATGAATGATGTTTTATTAATAACATTGACACACACCAAAAAACAATGATTTTAAAACCAGTATCATCCCATTTAAAAGATGTTTCTGTGTAATTGCAAATATATTTGCATTTCAATTCAATTATATTTATATTTTACTTGCAGTGCTAGAATTTTTTTTGGTTTTTTTTGCACTGGGGGTAAAGTGATGATGTATTAAAATGTTAAGCAGCAACAACATGTATAGATGCAACCTACAAAACAAGCCTACCCAAAAAACATTAATATCCTTATACTACATTTATAATATTTTCATCGGACACCCCTGTCCGATAGCCAACAGAGGCTGTTATATCACTGACTCCTTTGACACAACCACTAATTTTACCTCAGAAAACACCGGTGTTGCCGCTCTGCCACTGTCTCCATCATTTTGTTTGGATCTGAGCTCAACAAAGACAGGAGACAACGCCGACTATCTAGTCAAGGCAGCAGTAGACCAGGAAGCTCGTTTTTGTCAAAGGTTTCTGGTGGATTTGAGGCAGCAGTAAAAAGGCTGAAGGTCTGTTAGAGAAGGTAAAGTGACATATTCTGTTGTACTGTGGTCTTTGTGCAGGCTCCTGGAAGAGGGGAACATAGAGGGAGCTGAGGAGCAGAAACAGAGAATCGAGCAGCTCCAGAGGGAGAGGAGGAAAGTGCTGCAAGACAACAACATGACACACCAGCCGCGCTTTTTCAAGTATGTAGACGCTTACTTTTCCTTAGAGATGAGTTCACTTATGTGTGATCAGACACAGTGTTTGCGTGGCCTTTGGGTGTGTAGCTGGTCAGGGAAACGATGGCAGAATTTTCCTGTTTTCCTCACTGATAACTGCAACATACAGGCATAGACGCAAAATTGGTGCGTATGGGTAAACACGGGAACTGTGCTTTTGCTGGATTAAGAGCACCGTAACATCTATATTCGTTACAGCTGCAGCAGCTGAAATGAGGAGGAAAAAAAATGCCAGGTCTGGAAAATATACCACCCCCCTCTGCAGCTCTCCCCTCCTGACCCAAATCAAAAGACTAAATAGAAATATACATGTCCTGATGTCATTTAATACTGTTTTATGCAAAAGTGATGACACTTTTCTTAAAAAAAAGGTCACAGTCGATAGAGTCTAATCAGCAATTGGTAGTCGCAGCCATCGATCACGTATCTAACCCACGTGTCCGTTAACACCTGCATCATGGGATAGATTTTCTACACATATAGGACCACTTGAATTGCAGTGTTCTGAAGAGTAATTAAGGATTTTGGCCAATGATACCATGAAAACCCATCAAGCACTGCAGTTTTAACTGACTTCAAAGAGTTTTCATATTTAGGTTTATGGTCTGTGTAGGATAAAAAGTATTTTTATCCTACAC
>JAPQRQ010000003.1:10297841-10316253 GCA_037367365.1 Apogon talboti
TAACCAATCCTTGTCATTATTTTCATCGTTTTTTATGCTGTCCTCAAATGAGGACAGTGGGTTAAAATGGGTTAAGAAAAAAAAAAAAAACATCTATGTTTGTCACAAACCTGCTGCGGTTTGAGGATGCGTTGTACTTCCTGTTTACCTTTTTTCTGATACAGACCACTGCCGTCACAGATTAATTGTAACATACTTTCCTATCATACCTTCATAACTACCTAAAACAATAACAATGGCCCCTAACCTACTGTACAAGGTGTGGATTATTTAGAAGGCGACGAAGAAAAAAGTGTGTATGTGCATGTGTGTCCAGCAGGGGGCAGCAGAGAGCAGAGCAGCAGGAAAAGGATGAGCAGGTGGTCCCTGACTAAGAATGGATTATCATCATCAAATGTCTGCATGCTGATCCAATATTGGCATGGCTACAGGAGAGCAGAGTATTTACTAACATCTTCAGGCAGATGCAGAATCACGAGGGACATTCTGCTGATACACAACAGGTCACGCTGAGCTGCAGTAGCTCACTGAGTAACCATATTTCAGACAAATCACTTGCACAGTTTTATTAATTACTGTGGGGGTGCAGTGTTGAGGAAAACCTTACAAGATCTATTCTGTGTATAATTTTTTAGTCATTACAGTGTGTGATATTATGCTCTATTCCAATGCTCATAAGAAACATAGAAATATTGATTTGATCAGAAGAGTCTGACATTTTACACTGAAATACAAACTTGTCAGTACTCTCTGTAATGTTCGTAGTCATATTATTATCTAAAGGTTGTATATTTGACATTTCTCTAATCACATTTCTTGGTCTTGATAAAGCCCATCTACAGATCACCTGAAAAACACACACATTTACTGATAACTTACCAAAATTTGAACTAAACCACAACTTTCCCTACCATAGCCTTAAACACTTCACCAAAGTTAAAAAAATATGTTAAAAACTTTATATATATGTTTATAAAGAGGTCCGTATGTGCATATTTAGAGGTAATTACAGTATTTGGCTCGTGTGATGATGGCTGATCTGGTGTGGATGCTGGTGAATTCAACATGTACATAAATCTATCTACTAATGAGGCAATGGTGGGTTCACTGAAATGGAAAGTGTAGATAATTGTACTTCCTGGGAAAGGCGGGACCTGGCCTGACCTATCAGGTCACACTCTGAAACAGGCCCACCTCCTGTTAGTGTTTGCGGTTGTAGACTGTTGGATGTGGATCTGTCAGCTTCCTTCTGACTAGATATAGATGCATAGTGGTGAGTTTATGTTGCGATTAGATTAGTCCTATTTCAATAAATTTATGCTCAGTCGCTTGATTTGAGTAGATGATTAGTTTCTGTTTTTCTTTTTTTGAAGTTGATCAGTTAACTGTCTGATTATTTATGGAATTGAGCTGTTGATGTTGCTGGGACATTGAATAGAGAAATCAACCAAATCATCCTCATATCTAAATCATCAAAAGTGCCATTTTCATATCATATCATATCATATCATATCATATCATATCATATCATATCATATCATATCATATCATATCATATCATATTTTTCATTCATTCACGCATTAATCTTCTGAACAGCTTTGTCCTTGAGAGGGTTGCTGGGGTGCTGGAGCCTATCCCAGCTACCACTGGGCAAAGGCAGGGTAAATCATATCATATCATATCATATCATATCATATCATATCATATCATATCATATCATATCATATCATATCATATATCATACCACATATCATATCATATCATATCATATCATATATCATATCATGATTCTACATCATAAGTGTAACAGGGAAAATGGATGAATTATTTGTTACCCTGGTGTGGAAGGTCTGAAAAATAACATAAAAACTAGATAAGTGCTAAAGAGCAGAACCTCCTCCCTGAATACAGAAGGAATGAAAGCATCTGTCCAGTCTTCTAACTGTAAATGTCATTGACTCAGTTGAGCTGAAAGTAAAATTCCGGCGCCTTGGTGCTTTATTTGACCCGTGAAGCCTCTGAGGTCATCCACAGGCTTGTTAGTGCTGTGGTGTTCGGATGCTCTGGTCGCCTTTGTTCTCGTCCCAACAAGTAATTGAGCAGAAGTGGAAGGAGGTAATTAAACAGCACATGCCGAGCTGGAGGCCACAGAGCACAGATGTCAACAGGACCGGAGGAGCAGAAGCTTCTTCAACCCACTGCTTTGTTCACAAGTGATTTACGTCACACTCGGGTGTGAAATCCCACCTGCAGCATACAGCAGAAAACGGCCAATCACCAGCAAGATCAGCCTGTCAGGTTTTATAAATGAACCTTGATATTTAATTGGAGTTTTTTGGCTCCAAACATCAGCTGAACAGGAAGTGATAACTAGTGTCACAGCAGGTTTAATAGGACACACATCTGTCCTCACTGCAGACCTGTTCAGTCCAGCTCCTGATTTTGGAGAAGATGTTTACTCTGTAATCACGCAAAGTGTTTTTTCTAATCACCAGGTATTAAGTCTGCACAGAACACAGACAATAGAAGGATTTACCAGTCAGATTTTACTGTGTCTTTTCATTTTTGGTCATTTATCTAAATTCGGAATCAACAGACCTAGTGTATGATGCAGTGATGAGTTTTAACACTGTCTTACTTCAGTTCATAGTTCATATACAGTTATGCAGAGGTGTTACTGTAATCGAGGTCACTGATGTAATGCCCTCAGTATTATGATTATTAATTTAATGGTTTTAGCACAACAACTGAGTTAATAGCTAAACACTATATTTAACACAGATTCATTTCAGCCAAAAGAAGGAGAAACTAAAATATAATAATGGACTATCATCTTAGAATTCTAACTTGTTTTTTTTTTTGTAGATGAATAGTAAAAGTAATGAGTAAAATGGGTAAAAAAAAAACCCTTTAAATTATATGTTTAATAAGTGGTGGCTACTATTAGTTCAGATGGGTTTCATGGGGATACTGAAGCCCTGACTGATTGATTAATTGATTGATTGATTTGTTTATTTAATTAAGTGGCCACACGGTGATTAATTGCTGCTATTGTAGTTGATATTAAGTAGTATATTATATAATAGAATAGAATAGAATACAAAATGAATAGAATAGAAATTAATAGAATAGAACAGAAATTAATAGAATAGAATAGAATAGAATAGAATAGAATAGAATAGAATAGAGCTTTATTGTCACTGTTATAGGATCAATGAATTTCCGTTTATCAGCTCTGTGCCTGTTTAGCAGCAAACACTTAAAGTGCAAAAAGAAATATATACAACATATAAGGATACACATACAGGCAGGATAGGATATGTACAAGAGAGGAGCAACACCACAAAAACAATGCATCAACTGTACGGTGTCAGGCTTAGCCCTAGGTTTTGGTGGAGAGCCTGTTGTCTTAATACAAAGATCTCACATAGTTGATCATTTTTGGCCTTTGCCCTGCAGTGACCTTATGCCCTCCCTTAATCCAGGCTCTGGTTATTGAACTTCATGGGGGTTGTATAGTTAAGGAATCACCTTGAGGAATTAAAGGAACCCTCTGTGTGCTTGTGTTGAACTACATGTGTCCGGTGTTGTAATCTTTGCCTCTCTCCACTCGCCACCAGGCAACATTCATATTTAAGATGTTTTGTCTACAAACCGGCCGTACACCACGGGGATTTGAGGGAGGGGTGTGTGTATGTGTGTGTGTTTGGAGGCAGTTGATGCTGGATTGTGATGTTCTGCCTGCTCCTCTCTGGGGAGCTGTGCTGTCACTTCACCTCAGCAGACGGTCTGGCTCAGCACCTGCTCCTCACACCGGGGGGAGGGATAAGGGCGGCTGCTAGTGATAGTGGAGGAAAAGGGGGGGGGAGGGGGCTGCGAGAGCGAGGGTGGCCTTTTGTGTAGTGATGGGGGGAAGGAGTGTCTCTGAATGTGTGAGGACAGACCTGACTGTACCAGACTGCTGATCCATGGAGCCTTGTGCTGAACACACCAGACCCCAGACAAAAGCACGCAAACAGGCTTAGACATGGCAATTACAACGATGCTGCTGTAACCGTGGAGACGCGTTTCATATCTCTGTGCGCCGATGTGCTACTTGGCTTTTACTTTGCTATTCTTTTGTGCTGACTGAGCGTCCATGCAGCAAGAACTCTGAATTTTAGCATTTGTGTCATGGGTTGAATTCAAGTGCATTTTCTCAAGAATTCCAGGCACCTGAAGTCCAAAGTTTTTGCTTCAGTTTTGATCAGAGCTAAAAGTTTAAGAGTAAATATGGAATATGCAAATTATGTTATTGTTCTTTTAACAATTTCACCAGCTTCATCATACTTTATTTCTGACTAATAACTATCAGGAATCAAAAAATAGTACAGGCCAACTGATTAGATTCTTAGTTTGATATAATGACCAGGAAAAACAGTTCATTATCATCATCGCAGGAAAAAAATAATACATTTTTGACTATTAGACAACAAGTTAGAGTTGAACTGAACGTCTAATCCAAGGTAATGAAAACTGTCATGAATAAATGATCATCAAAATCAAAATCATCATAAATGTAGCCCATCCTGGTCTGATTTTTAGCATTTTTAGCTGTAGTCTAATATTAGCCATCGGCCACTATCAACTAACACAGTAAAGCATCCTATCAACGCAGATTTATCACTCAGATTTGATCACTTTAGATCCATCATCTACTGTAACTCTCCAACTTTACATCAGACTAAATGAGGTTTTTCTAGTTTTGATGCTCAGATAAGGTAATTGCACCTTAGCATCAGATTTGTACTTTTTTTTCAGAATGAAAGCACAAAGCATCATATTTTTTGTTTATTTGCTTGGCTATTTTATAACATACTAGCACGTTGACCCTTGGGGATCCTCGGGTTCTAGACGTGGTAGTTGTTATGCTGTTGTGTATGCATGCATGCTGTACTGCAGTTGTCCAGCAGTCACCGCCAAAGCGTTCTGGCCATAGCAATGTGATTATAAGGCTATTGTACTCCAAAATTACTAATATCTCCCAAAATATTGGTCCAATCAACTTGCCGTTTTCGCTTCTGTCTTCCTTGACCAAAAATACATACACATGCCACACTGCAGCAGTCAGCTCTTTCCAGATTTTGTGTGAATTCCCGGACACACACACACACAGAGGTCACATGGCTTTTATAATATAGATTGAACTGTTGTCTATTTTCCCTCCTTGCATCGGGTATATTTTGTTTTCAGGTGTATTAGAACCTCTTGGCTGTTTTCTCTCCTAGTTCTTTTACTTCATGACTTGATTTTAATTGATTGTAGGTGATGCTCCAGCTGATCATACAGTTGAACCTTGTTTCATAAGGGTCTATACTACGTTGTATTATATAACAATAGTGTCTTAACGTGTGGAGGGAAGCATCTCTGTGCTCCACACCAGCTGTTATAAAATAATAATTTGGCTCGAAATCAGCCAAACACTATCTGAGTGTGATGAACTCATTCATTAATCTTCATTCCAATGACTTGCCCATGAACGCTCTCCCTCCTCACTCACACACTGTGCCCAGTAGTTGAGTGAAAATGGATGCGTTGATTTTTATGGTACAGGGACTTTTGTATCCTTGGTTACTGATGGTGGAGCTCTGCCATCAACAGCAGCTTTCAGAGCTGTGATTGGAGCACACTGGTCCTGTCACTGCTCCCATTGGCTGCTTCCACAAATACACTTGCCTCATTACATACAAAGCCCCCCCCCTCTCTTGCACAAAGGAGGGGGAGCTGAGGGCTGTGCTACAGGGAAGGTAAACCCACTGCGCTGGCTTACAGGCTTAACGTTTTAACCACCAGGAGTATTGCGTTCATGCAGATCTGTGGCACTTTTTGATGTGTTACTTAAAATACTCCATGGCTGACCAGAATAGTAGGGTGTTAGAGATTTAATAGTCTTTTATTGGTGTAGTTAGGTGGACCTGTAGAGAAAAGCTGCTGGAACAGGAAGTGGGACAGAATGTCTTTGAGATGAGTTGGCTGTTGAATTCAGCTCTCATTCAGTTTTTATTCTCCAGTATACTCATGCAAAGGGCTGTATACAGTTTAATTTACCATGACACATACTGTGGACAGTGATATTAGCAATGTTACATTTACGAAGGAAAATTGAAAGTTGTTGAAAAACATGACAGAAAATGAAAACAGGAGTTTGGGGAAAAATGAAAGAGGAGATTCTTAAAGCTTTAAATGATCAGCAACCAAATCACTGTCAATGCTCTGAAAAACATGCAACCATGGAGGCTATTTTAGTAATATTTTACAAGAATTATTAGCAGCCCCTTAAATGTTGACATCAAAGTTATGATAAATTCATCTGAGGATATTAAAACAATGCAATGCCGCTAGAATTGAGTTATCCACAGATCACCTACTGGAGGTCTGACGGACCAAAGGAACATGTAATGTTAGGGTTAGGGTCGTCATAATGTATGGATGTGTGTAAGTTCTGCTGCTGCTCCATGTATTGGCCTTTTAAAGGGACAGACTGTAAATTTATTCAAACAGTTTATGATAAACTGATTGCTTATTCATTGGGGTTAGAACTGCTATTGCTGATTCTTGGTTTGACTGTATTTTTGTCTCTTTTTGGCACACTGCTTTCTCAATCCAACCTCAATCATATCCTTCATATCCTTCCATCAGCCCTGAAGTCTTATTAATGGGATCATAATTTCAAGATGAACCACTAGTGCACATATGAGAGGCTCCACATAAAACACATGAGACCAGAATGCTAGTAGTATTTACAGAGTTGGAAGTTGGAAGGCCTAAATAACTGATTTCGTAGCATTAGTAGTTTTAGGCAAAAAAAACCACATTGATTTACACTGAAAACACATTTTTTAATCCCACAACAGAAGTGCTAATGCAAGGAAATCAATGTTGTTGCTAACCTCTGACATGTCCAAGACTATTGTACAAAATAATGTCACATCCCTCTACTATGTATTATAAGGAAAATATCTCATATTTTGTGTGTGTGTGTGTGTGTGTGCTTTTTTGTAAATAAGTGGCATCATATATTCAAACTAGCATTTAAAAGCATTAAAATCTTTAAGATTATTGAATATGAGGCAGTTTTGAGCAGAACGGAAGTGGTTTAAGTGATTCATGCAGAAAAAAGCAGAAAATAATGTTGATGCATGAGGATTTCATAGAAGTTTTTTTCATGTACATTTTGTGGCATGAATGTCCTCAGAGGATGCAAAATTTTCAATCAAGCTACATCTTAAGTTGTTAGTAATTTCTTGGAAACTGCAGTGCATCTATTGTTTGTAGATGTCAATACAGACAGACATTTTATATCTATCCTTTTACTTTTATACTATTGATATTATTTCAGCTGGTTCTGGAATATAGGACAAGGTGTCTGTCATTTTTTAGCCTATTCAAATAATCGTTTAATGGAATTGAATCAAAGAAAATAATTGATGGATTAATTAATTACAAAAATAATCAATAGCTGCAGCTCTAACCATGATGATCATCAAAACAAAAAAAATTGCTCAAGGGTTAAATTAATCTTCACATGACATTCATATATTTAAGTGTGCACTCTAAAAACACCCACCATTTAAGAGGAATCGGGGACTTTATTGTTTTGCACATTGACCATCCCAGTGTAAGGCGGGAGGGCGCTGCCTGTCAGACAACACCCAGGGCCCATCAGCGCCCCCCAGCGGCTGCTCCTGGTTCCTAAACACATTGTTAAAAGCCGCTTGATAACGCACATGAATTACCACTTTGTTTATCTGATGCTTGAAAGGAATACTTACCGGCGGGCATCTGCGTTCACACGGATTTTTTTCTTCTGCTGGATTATCTAAAGAGAAGCGGGTGAGTGGTTTTTTTTTTGTATCATCCCACGGTGCCGCTGACAGGAATTTGTTGACATTTTTTCACATTCAGCGCCATTTGCAGATGGTACACAGGTACACCTACCGCCCCTTTTATTGTATCCACTCTTTAACGCATCCTGTTTTTGCTCAGAAATCCAGAGAAACCCATACATTCTCATATTCAGGCGCATAAATGAATTGGAGGCAGGATCCCCTTACAATAATAATAATAATAAAGTGATGGAGAATTCTAATGTGTGATGCTCATTGTAAACAGCGGCACTTGTCGTGTTTTTGTTATTGCATTTCCATTTTTACACCGATGATCCGCAGTGTTTTTTTGTGTGTGTGTGTGAAGTGACTGGTGTGTTAGTCATGATCATTACCTTTGCGCTCCCATCGTGCGTAGGTTCGAGCAGGATCTGCCTTTATTTTAGTCGGTATCATCTGTTCTTTAATCTGAGAATCAGAATGGAGACCTGAGCTGTGGATCCAAAACGACAACCAAGCCTGTTCTTTACAGTGGAGTTCTGCTGAAATAACCCACAAACTTGAAGTAGATCCTGTAAATGCTCCACACCTCAAAGATCAGAAACCTCACTGATAACCACCTAGATTTCCTCATTTTTCCATACAAACATGAATACAAATCCCCTTTAATTATTTTTTTCCACCCTGTTTGACCCCTCACTGTATTCCCAAGACTGCAGTGTACAATGAGGACACTATCACGTCCTCTAATTTGATTTCTATGTGTTTTTCTTGAACCTTATGGCCGTAAAGCTTATAGATAATACCTGTTTGTACTCCCAGTTATATTAGGCTACTATTTGCTGAGGAATGATGATATATACAATGATAAAGGATCATTTCTTGTAATATTGTGGCTTCATAGATTGCTTGGAAAACGTAACTTTTTGGAATACATGAAGGCCAAGCTCAGAGATTCAGAAAAATAAACAATAACTACTAAGAAATGCTAAACAGATAGGACAAACAGACTAAAATAAACACGTGTTTTATCATATTTTATTGTTCAGAGTTCTATGGAAGTCATGTGTGCATCACTATAAACAGTATATGAGCAGTGTGTGCACAGAGAATACAGTTTACATACTGAGGACTAACTTTTACTTTCAGGGTGGAGGTACAAAGTTTATAAATGCCGGCTCAGTCACTTTAGAAACTGTTGTACCTGCTTTTATTAGTATCTTGAAAAACTTATGATTGACTTCCTGTTTCTGTAAGCAATGGTTACTCTAATAGTTTTTATTGCATTTGCATTATTTATTGGTTTTAAATGCAGGTGTTATGGTTTTATGGTTATATGGAACCTGTGCAATATCTGTCCATATACATGTTCTCCACCTGAGGCACTGATTAGGTTATGTATATATTAGATTGTGTTTTAATATGTGTATTATTGGTTGCAGTGTACACTATTCCCAAGGAAAATTATCCCAAGGGGAAAAGTATAATACAGTATATCATATCAAATCATATTTGTACCGTATTGTATGTATTCCATTAAATTTTGAGCATAGTCAGCCATAGATTTTTGAGCAGTCGACGTGTAAGAAATGAACTTTTATGACATCTATGGGGTTTTTCATGAGATATGAAATATAAATTATGGGACAACAGAAACATGTCTATCATTTCATATAGTGATCTATTATTTATAGTGTAATGCCACATATCACACTCTTAAGACAGTATTTTTTTGTTATTTTGATGGTGCTTTGCATGAACCAACCCTTTACGTCGATGTGTATCGTATCGTATCATGTTGTATATGTATCCCATGAAATGCTGAGCATATCTGTAGATTTTTTTTAGTGGTCAACCTGCAAGT
The DNA here is from genome assembly GCA_037367365.1 of Apogon talboti. Lineage (NCBI taxonomy): Eukaryota > Metazoa > Chordata > Actinopteri > Kurtiformes > Apogonidae > Apogon > Apogon talboti. The sequence continues at coordinate 10,307,572 of JAPQRQ010000003.1, forward strand.
AATGAACTTTTGTAACAATGTCAATTATATTTTTAAAAATTGTGATTAAAATATCCTAACAAGTGGAACTTTAACCCATAAAGACCCAAACAGGCACTGGTGACAAAAATCATCCACTGATCTAAACTGTTTATTAACATCTGAACCACTAAACCTATCAATACATGTGAATAATTTGTGTAAAATACAGTTTATCATCTTTTCATGGTCATCAGATATGACCCATTTGGATGTTCAGAGGCTCCAAGTTACCTTGGAAACACCGTCATCTTCTACAACATTGATTCACCAGTAAAACCCATGGAGTTGGATCAACGACAGTGGATGGACACACTTGGTTTATGTTCAGTTAATGATATATTGTACTGAAAAAGTCACTTTTTCCTTAATTTTTCTCTATTTCTGATATAATAACCCCTCAACTTTGATCTGAACTTTAATGAACATCTACATGATCAGTACATTAAATACAAGGAAATACCTGATTTTCACAGAAAAGATGCAAAATACAGAGAATAATATTTAAGAAATGGTGATAAATCACTTAAGAAAAGTTAAATATGAAGAAAAAAATATTTTGGAACTGCCACAAAAGTAGCACTGGGTCTTTATGGGTTAAGAGTGTGACATAGGTTGTGACAGTTGGAACTTACCCCTGAAGATGAATTCCTGTAGAAAAAAACATTAATGTCACTCCCTGCAAATGGCCTCAATAGAATTATAGTCTTAACAGGATGGAAATGGCCCATTCAAGGACACACGGTCAGCACACAAAATGGTAAAAAAGAGATGGTTTCACCTGATTTAAACATATAACACATAGTTGATGCACTGAGAACATCATCAAATCTAACAGAAGCATCAATAAACAGTTGTATCATCTTTGTTTAAATGATAAAGACCTAAATATATAATTTCAGTCATTTGTTATAAATATATGGCTCTTTTTTGGGGGGGAAATGTGAATTAGTATATCATAAGTATAGAAGTGTCACTGTGTAACAGGACTGATCTGGGACTGACTGTGAGATGAGTAGTCTATATAAAAACTGTTTTATTTTCACTATTTGCGCTGTTTGTTTGCCGTACAGGTCTTTGACACCTGGCAGCTTATATCAAAGTGAAAGCTGATGATGAAATGTGGTGTTTACAGTTTAGATACTGAGCCAAATTACACACGAATGAATGTAAACAGTGAATACAGGACGGCCAGTTTCAGACACTGGGCTGTGTTACATGAAATCAGTCTTTAATACTAATTTGTTGTGTTAATTTGGGTTGGACAGTGTCTATGAACTGTGTTTACAGGGTGTCTTCATTTTTAGGTGCAATACTCATAGTAATAACTTTCATAATAATTACCTACAGCTATAAATGCAATAAAACAATGAGTCTTTCTAATGCATAATATTAACCAGTATTGAAGTATATTACTGAAGTCCTATGGAAAACACAGGCTCATGGTTGCATTATTCAGCTTTAAATACACTATATACTTTATTCAGTCATTGTGATTCTCCTGTTTTACTACATCTGGTGCTTGTCAGTGAGTCAGTGATGCTTTCCCTTTGGTAAAATCTTGCTCGACGTGTACATACATAAGGATGAGGAACAGCAGTTTAACCACGGGTGGTAATGGAAGTGTAGCTGTATTGTTTTGTGCTGTTCTGTTCTCTATGGTATGTTATAACTTTAAGCTCTTTTTCAGTAACCTAGTGGCTGACCTGTTCTTTTTATAGACTGTATATATTAGTCATGTAAAATCGGGGTAAGACAATATAAGCTCGGCTTCTTCCTACACCATTTCGGACATAATGTGTTTTTAAGGAGCCACAATGAGGTAGTTGTACATTGTGTGATTTTTTTTTTTTTTTTTTTTTTTTTTTGTTAGCATGTTTCCTTTGATATTCTGGAGTATTCTGTTTGAATTTGTGGTTTCTCTTTGCCTTTTGTTCACCTTTATGTTTTGGTCCTACTTATGTTCAAAATGAAGTGTATCAGTATCATTATCGTATTACACAGATGCATCCACACCTCTAATTTTCACCCCACACGCTAAAACAAATAACGATGTGAAAATGTTCCTAAGTCACAGCAGCTGTTATAAACATCTTTGCCGTGTTTTGACACCTTGAAATTCACACATCTGTCTCTGTAACTGTACTTCCTGGGTTATGTTATGTCTCACTGCTACCCAAAACCAGAGCTGGGATAATTTATTTCATGCCGTCTTGATTTCTGATATTAACAGCAACATAGTACAAATAGTGTACATTCCTAAATTCACTTTGCTGTAAGTGTTGCTTTTCTCTTATTGTACCATTTTGAGTTGATAAGTCCTTTATACTGTCTGAACCTGCTGGTTTGCATTTTCATGAATAGCAACTTGTTGGAAAAAATGACTTTGGAAACTTTGGTGACAGTTTGTTGTCTCCAAAACAGTTGTTACTTTGGCACATTTTACCTGAACCTTAGAGAGTGAGTTGAAAGAGTGTTAAAAGTGAGGTGAAAATCACTGTCTGGTCATGTTGAAGCTGCAGAAACATCGTCAGCAGCTCTGAATAGATCGTTACAATGACGTCAGCTGTGTGAAATTCAGGTGTGTATTCTGTCTGTTTATGTATATTCACAGACTGATAGTCCAGCAGTTTTACAAAAAGCTTTGAGTTTCTGGACTTGAAAAAACTCTGATTTAAATTGGCAAACGTCATACATCTATCAGCCATAACATTATGTCCACTGACAGAAAGGATAATAATATTGATTATTTCATTACAATGGGACCTTTCACTGGGTTGGATATGTTACACAGCATTTAAATGAGAACTTTTAGTCGTCAAAGCTGATGTGTTGAAAGCGGCAAAATGTTCAACATAAGGAACTGAGTGTCTTTGATCAGGTCCATGTTGTAACAGTGATGACTGGGTCAGAGCATCTCCACAACTGCAGGTCCTGGTGGGTGTTCCTGGTCTGCAGTGGTTAGTACCGACCAAAAATAGACTAAGGAAGGACATCCCAATCTCAAGACTACTGATCATCTGTGGGAGGTGTTGGACAAATAAATCTGATCCATGCAGGTCCACCTCTCTACTTCCAGGACTCCAGGGATCTGCTGCTAACATCTTGGTCCAGATACCACAGCAGACCTTCAGAGGTCTGGTGGAGTCTAGGCCTCGCGTCAGAGCTGTGTTTGTGGAAAAAGGGAACCCTATAGAAAATTAGACACGTGTAATAATGCTCTGCTCCCATAGATGCTGGTTTGTGAGGAGACTTTTTTTTTTTTTTGGTTCCAGACTTTTTTTTATATCTAGCTTCTATTGGCTTCAGCGTCTAGCCATGGTGGCTGGCCGTTGGTTTAAAGCCAGAGAGATAAAAATATGTCTGAAGTCATTTAGAGCAGTGCAAACAGTAGACAGTTACAAGCACTGACAAATTCATTAATACACTGTAAAATGTACCACTTAGTGTGTATTCTAAATTGAAAAATGATCCATCCAAATGCTGCTTGACAGGGCGATGTTCATAAAAAATATGATTTTGTCCTTGTGCCACTTTTCCTTCGTGTCTTTGACTCTCTTGACTCATTTGCCTCTTCATCGTTCTCTATATTTATCTCTCGCCTCCTAATTTATTTCACACTTCTATGCTGTTAGTTGCCACTTGATGTCTTTTCATGTCTCCAGACTGCTGGCAAAACATGGGCTGAAATGTCTGTGTTTTTAATGTTATGTTTAAAGAAAAGACATTAAAAGGTAACAGTCATTTCAACAGGCAGGTTTTTTTTTAGAAAATGTGAGTCAAAGAGAAGAATAGTGGACTATTTTCAGCATCCGATTTTTCTCCTGCATATTTGTGGCAGCAGGATGGTGTATGTGGAGTTGAGTCTGAAACTGTGTGTGTGTGTGTGTATTTTCAGTGAAGAACATGTCACCCGCTGTAACAGTGCACCTCAGTCATGTGCTTTTAATAGTTTTTAGACAACAATGGAGCTCTGCGTCATAGAGAACACAAATATGCCCACAGCACTACTACTATTCAGTGTTTGATTGAGTTTCTGCATAGGATTTATTGAACATTTTAAAATGTTACATACATGTGTGGGTTTTTTCATGAGATATGAGATATACATGGTGTGACAACAGAAATCATTTCATATAGCGCTCTATTATTTACAGTCCAGTGTCACAAATCACTCTCTTTATGGTAGTGTTTTTTTTGTGATTTTGATGGTGCTTTGCATGAACCAACCCTTTACCTGGATAATGATCTTGACACAGAATTTTAGAGTCATAGAAAGTCAAAGCCCTGCTCTTTCCAGTGTGCACCATGAGACCTAACTCGAAAAAAACATGAACAGCGACTAGTGGCGAGAGACAACTTTTACTATCACGTTTGACGTGTGCTATCATTTAGCACATATGATGTTCATCTCTCTGTAAAATAGAATTTTACAGCTCAAGAAAGTTGCAGTTTGTTTTGTAGCTAGTATAGTAACATCTAGTTTTATGAAATGGCTCAGTGGACTGCATCTCTCGTCTCATATGATACATGTCACCAACATCAAAATGGCTGTTACCGATGTATATTTCACCTTCTTCTTTGATAAGGACCTGAATAAGTATTAAAACTCACCCTAAAAATCACTACAAGTCTATCTGATCTGATCTGATCTGATCGTGGAGTGAGTCTCGAGTCTTGGGTGTGTCATTTTTATATTTATGAATTTTCACTGTTTCATTGTTCAACAGTTTTACAATGAACTTTCTTTACTTGTAAAATTATCTTTTAAACTGATAAACACCATATGTGTAAATGATGGCATAATTCAAAGGGGATCACAAAGTTACTTGTCTCTTGCCTTTAACTGTAGTAGAATTTTTGCATGCATGGGACACAACCAGAAGGGGCAGGACTTCACCTCCAAACAGGAATTGCTCGTATGCATGTTCACAACAAAGAACAAAATAATGATGTTATTCTGTTCGAAACAATTTGTTTGAGTTTCAGTATGGAGGAATAAAACATGCTCATGCAGGTATGTGAAGTTTGTGTTGAAATCTGTGTTGTACTGGAAGCTGGTTGTTTTATTTGTTTATAGCCAGAATCATTTTAATGTAAGACCAAGCAATGGATTAGTTAACAGAAGCTTCCTTCATAAAAAACCAAAAAAAAATCATGATCAGAAAACAGCAAAGGTAAGGCAAAACACATAATCATTGCTTTATAATGTGACCTTTTATTTCTGCTCTTCCAGAGAGTTTTAGAAGTAGAGAAATAACACATGCGCTGTTGGATTTGCTTAGCTTTAGCATAGTGGTGCAAAGTTTATCATAACCACTATGCCACCGTGTTGCCCTGCTAGTGCTAGTAGCTAGTGTTGAATACTTTTGCTGCTGTAGAGGAACAAAACAGAGGAACTGACGACCTTGGTAACGGTGCTAGCTGGCTCATCAGTTTTCCTCAGTCTGTAGGTGATGTCATGCTCATAAGAGTGGGCTCTTAGAGCAGGTGCTTTGTAGTGAATCAGAAGAGCCGTCTCCCATCGAGTGAGAGCCGCCTCCCCAATTTTTTTTCACCCTTTCGCTGCTCAGCTCTCTCGCTCTCAGTGGCTTAGCATTGCTCACCGCAGAACTTTGTTTTTTAATTGGGCAGCATGGTGTCCATGCGACTACTCAACTGAAGATATGGATCATACCATTATGTGAAAGTAGAGAGGGGGACAGACGCTCCACCATGCTGCTGACATAAGTCTGCTACATACTCCGCAAGAACAGAGAACTTTCTTATCGCTCCTGGAGCTGCAAGAACAATATGACATCATTTTGTTCTCACAGCTGTGGTTTGGGAGTTCTTGCAGCTTGTTCTCGACACACCGTCTGGGCAGAGCTTTCTTCTTGTGTTTTGTGCAAGAACTATTGTGTAATTGGTCAAAAATTCAAAGTGGGCGTGGTCAATGCAGAAAAGAGGAGGACCCCCAATGAGTTCGACACTTGAGTTTTTTTGTGAAGTATGAAATGTCCTGGCCAGAACAAACTTTATTCTTGTTCTTGCCACTGAACACTAAATGCAAACCTTAACACATGAACCATTCATAATTGCCAAGTTCGGCTAAAACATTAGGTTACAAATGATACTAAATTAAGAGCCGTTTGGGAGCCAAAAGATCCAGCTCTCTGAAAAGAGCCGAACTTCCCATCACTAGTCTGTACAGAATATGACTGCCTCTGTCCTTCAACTCTAAGTTCAGATGAATAAAAAAAAAACTTTCCCCAAGAAAACTCTTTAATTACTAGATACAAAATGGAAGAAACATTACGACGTTTTCTGACAGGCAGTTCTATTGTAGCTGTGAATGAGGACAGATATGGAGTTAACCAAGGCATCTCACACTGGAAGAGCATTCTCATCAAAAATGGCTCACAGTCACAACACCGAGCCACTTTTAAACATTATCTATTGTGTGATTATGTCCATTCAGGGTGTGTTTTAAGATCTAGGTCCTATTTATGCTAGTATTCTGAGGATGAATCCTGTTGAAAATTATTTTCTGCTTATTGCGCTCTTTTAATTTCTATATAAAAGGGTCAGAAGGACACTGCTTTTATGAGTTTGAAGGTTTCTTGACATTTAGATTTTTTTTTCGTCTTTCCCCTGAGTATTTAAATATATATTTAGCTTATTTAAGTAGCCTATATTTTTCACTATGCATGCACCATCTCAGAGCTGTGTTTTCTCTTGGTATTGATTGCTTCCATTATTGTCAGCGATGAGAGTGACATCTTTATCCCCTTAGGCTCAATTAGCAGTGTGACCCCCTTGGCGCCCTTTACCATCAGAGATGTCTGCATTTGTGTTTGTCTATATTAGTGTTATGTGTACATTTTTTTACTGTAATTGTATCTTGCATCAAAGATTCCCCGCCTTTATTTCATCTGGGTCAGACCAGCTCCCAGTTTCTGGGTCGTCCCTAGAGCTTGTGCCAGCGATAGCAGCGCTGCATGGATCAGAGACGAGGGTGTGGGAGAAAGGGAGGGAGGGGCGTCCAGCGGTGACTGATAAACATCCAGCTTCCTCTTTGGCCTCCACATCAGCACACAGCAGATTTAATCCCACACGGGGACCGATTAATTTTAAAGCCGCTTTCAGTCCTTAAGCTCACTTTCAGCACGTTGACACAAGCCACCGCACAGTCATAAATGCACATGTGTTTAAGTGTGTTTTTAATTTTCACAAATGCATTTCAGTATTACCCTTTGAACCAAACCTCCAAACTTTCTAAATCCGAGAAGAATTGTTTTAGAAATGTAAAATATTGTCTGATAGCACGTTGATCAGATCACTATGTTACTTAAGTGTAGGAGCCTTTACAGATGTACAGATGGATAAGATAAATGAAATGTAATGCAAAGCTCAACAACATAATAAAGTAGACTTGGAGTTTTGTGGTGCACGTACAGAGTATTTGAGCACATCACATGCTTTTATAGCAGCTGGTGGTGTACATCTGTGTTTCTGACCGTGGCGTAAAGACCACCAAAACATCTTTGACCTTTATGGCATCTGGCATGGCCACTGGAGCAGAGGTGCAACAGTACCTGAGGAGAATAAGACGGGAAGATAGAAATGTGTGCTTGCTTGGATAGTTTTTTGCTGTTTTTTTTTTTTTTTTTTTTACAGAGGCTGAAGCCTGAATAAAACACCCTTCTCTCACACCTGACTGAAACCAGTGAATCCCAGAAAACCCTGAAAAACAAATAATAAGAAAAAAAAATCAGAAGCGCAATTATATTAATTGTTAATTTAACTCTTAATAAAGAAAAATGAGATAGGTATAACAAGAATATTTCCTCATTAAAATATGTTAAATCAACCAGGACCCTGTTACATATTTTGTTGTCCAAGAAATTACATGATATAAAGTTTATTCATTCTAAGTGTCATTTATCAATGTCATTATGCCTATAGGGGGAAATATGGTAAACATTACATTTAACATCATGGCTAACATTATATGCGATTATTTCATGGCGCTGAATATTGCTACATTACCCTTGCCTCAGTCAGGTCAGATTTTTATCAGCCATGATGGTGAAAACAACTTTTTTTAAGGTCCTGCTCTGCTTCACACAAACTAGTCTTTCCTTACTGTTTTCATTCAGAGACCCATATTAGTATTATTGGTATTGGTATTATTATCTCTGATCAAGATTGTAGTCTTGTAGTACATGAAGTTTGTCTTGAAGTCTGTTTTATATTCAGAGTCCATCATTTGTTGACAATTACCAAACTTCATTACTAATCTTATCTACACCGAAATAGTACACAATAATTGTTTTTTACAACTGATAGGCCTACTCATAACTGATAACTTCCTGCTCGTCGTAACCAACACCGATAACAAACAACAATAGTTCCCATTCTTCAAATTCTTTTATTATTTCAAGTCAGTGGTAAAACTCAGTTAATAGGAAAATAAAGGCATCTATAGAACCAAAAGCCTATAGATGCTTTAAATGGACAATAGACCAAGGGTTTTCAGTCAGTCATCATCTGAACCCGCTTAATCCTCACTAGGGTCGCTTGGAGCCTATCCCAGCTACTTAAAGGCGAAGGCGGGGTACACCCTGGACAAGTCGCCAGTTCATCTCAGGGCTGACACAGAGACAAACAACACTCTCACAT
>JAPQRQ010000003.1:10316353-10352286 GCA_037367365.1 Apogon talboti
CCACTGCACCACTGTGCCGCCCCAAGGGTTTTCAGTTACTATTTATGTACACATTTATGTACCTACATCATTTGGTGATGATCGACCGCTGTTTTCGTACATTAAGCTACATTACGTTAAGCTTTTTCTCTATAATGTGCGCCTATGGAGAGGAAAAGGCTTAACCTGGACAACATCCATAAAATTGGGGTTGTCGTCATGTTTTTTGCAGAGGTGAAAGTGGGCGTGACTGGAGATGTCCACAGGAACTTTGGTGATGATTGATCACTGTTCTCGGGCATTAAGCTATGTTAAGCTGTTTTTTACGTTAAGTGTTTTAGAATGTCCCTTGAATGTACCGCTTGATCTTCCTCTTCGTCTTACAGCTGTAGCAGAGAGTTAGTAACTGAAAACCCTTTTACCGACATTGTACTGATCCACACCTCTTCTTCTTTTTATTTTTCATGGCGGTTGGCAAGGCAACAACGTGCACTGTGTACTGGTGAAATGCGTGAAATCTAAGCCATTTAGATTTATTATTATGGGCTGGATTTATCGGTGAAAACTTTATTTATCGGAATTATCTGAATAACGTCATTTTTTTTCAACATCAGACTGATAATTATTGATGCCGATAGTTATTGTGCATCCCTACTCTTTACGAAAAGGACGTATTATTTATTGCTTCTCTTCAGCTCCTCTACAATGCTACCATTGCACAACATGAGCTACTGTTGACTTAGAAGTGGGATCACCTAGAAAGGCAAAAATAACTGCTAGCACAGACAAATGTTCCATATTGAACTTTTAATAGGTGTTGATGACATTTCTTTATACCTGGGCGCGTTACACTTGTGTTTAGAGAACGTGTCTACTTGATAATGGATGGCTAATGGCTTAAAACTGCAAATACAAAGTTCTTTTGCTGCAGAAACTGTAAATATTCTTAATTATCTGATATTTACTAAATATCAGCCAAGATTTCACATTGTTTTATAATAGACTTATTTAATGAGGCACAAAAACAAGGAAAAGTCATTAATTAATGACACTAATGATCATCATATTAAAAATTAACACAAGTCATATTGGTGCCAGACATTGAGTTTATAATACATAATGTTGTAAACAGATTCCCGTGCCAGTTTGACTCACCAGACATCTTAGAATAATAGCAATGATGTCGACATGGAAGTTGCAGGTTCTGAGCTTAGATTCTGTTTGTCCTTTGTCTCATCTTACTTATCAAATGCTATGAAACTGAAACTAAAACTGACACATTTTGGTGAATGAATTGCCTTTCTCAGGTTATCTTTTCTTCTTCAGTTACACAGACATCATCATGTATCAGATAATTGTTTTGTAATGGATCAAGTGTTGCAGAATTGCTTGTGATAACATTTTTAACATGGTCAGTATGTTGTAATCGTATAGAAAAGACATGTTCATAAATAATGGGGTAGTTAATTAGTTAAAATGGTACGCATGGTCAACATTTTTGGTGTGTGCCTTTATTTGTAGAGTTTGCATGTTCTCCCTGACTCTGAGTGGTTTCTCTTCAGGTATTGTTTGTTTGTATATATCAACCCTGTGATGAACTGGTGACACATCAGGGGTGTACCCGACCTTTGACCCTTGGTAGCCGGTAAAGGCTCCAGCGCTCCCATGACCCCCACGAGGAAAATGTATGAATTGATTTTTTTGACTAATTAATAACTGGGATGGGAGGAGATTTAAGTTCTACTTCATAGAAATTTGGAACTACTGTTTATGTCACTGTTTCTGCATCTTCACTTTAGTTTTTGTGTGAAAGAAGCAAAAGACTGAAGCAATAACATGAAGTATAGCATCATTGTATTCAACTGGACATCAGCATTTTTATTTAAAATTATTATTAAACTTTGTACAAGAAATAAGTTGAGTGATGTGTGTAAAAAGTGAAATTGTATATTTGTGGTTCATGCCATCTTTGTATGGTCAGTTTTTGTTTCTATTATATTTTAGGTTTGGTTGGAGGGTACATGTTAATAGTGATGTCGTAACTAACTGATTAATTGACTTAAATTGACTTGATCAATGGACTTCACATAATAATAATAATAATAACAATAATAATAATAATAATAATGATGATAATGCATTTGATTCATATAGCAAGGCAAGGCAAATTTATTTGTATACCACAATTCATACACAGGGCAATTCACAGTGCTTTGCAAAAATGGAGAAGAGACAAGTTAAAAACACACAATTAAAACATAATCAATACTATATAAATAATAATCAATTAAAATAACGTAAAAGAGAAGAGTGCGGATAGAACCCTTCCAGTTGTTCAATGCACAGCTGAACAGAGCCGTTTTCAGCCTAGACTTAAACACTGTCAGAGTAGAGGCCTGTCTGACATCATCAGGAAGACTGTTCCAGAGTGTAGCTGCATGGAACTGAAAGGAAGCTTCACCGTGTTTAGTCCTGACCCTGGGTACCAGCAGAAGACCTGTCCCGGAGGTTCTCAGGGTACCAGGTGGTTCATATGGGACCAACATGTCAGAGATGTACTTTGGTGCTAGACCATGGAGAGACGTATACACGAGCAGAGCTGTTTTAAAGTCTATTCTCTGAGCAACAGGAAGTCTGAGCACAGGCCTAATAAGGTCGTACTTCCTGGTTCTAGTCAGGACCCCAGCAGCAGCGTTCTGGATGTACTGCAGCTGTCTCACAGCACTTTTTAACCCATAAAGACACAAAATTCCACTGGCAACCAAAAGAATCTACTTATCTAAACTGTTTAGTACCTATTGACCCACTAATTCTATCAATACATGTAAATAATTGGTGTAAAATGCAGTTTGTCATCATTTCATGGTCATCAGATATGACCCATTTGGACATTCAGAGGCTCCGTTGTTACCGTGGAAACACCGTCATCTTCTATTACATTGATTCACCATGGAGTTGGATCAATGACAGTGGATGGACACACTCGGTTTTATGTTCAGTTAATGATAAATTTGACTGAAAAAGTCACTTTTTCTTCATTTTTTTTCTGTTTTGATATAATAACCTTTGAATTTCCTCTGAGCTTTGATGAACATCTACATGATAAGTGAATTAGATATAGAAAAGCAGATGATTTTCACTGACAAAAATACAAAATGCAGAGGATAATGCATGATAAATGGTGACAAATCACTTAAGAAAGGTTAAATACAGACAAAAATTCATTTGGGAACTGACACAAATATGACACTGGGTCTTTATGGGTTAAGATACGCAACAAACAAAAAGTGACTGATTCCTTGTATCATATCGTGAGTTAGGCTACTCTGTGATTCCCACCCCTTAAGAAACCATGTTAGAAATTAAAATAAACTTTTTGTCCAGCTCAATGTGAAATCACAAAATCACTATACAGGATGTTACTAAACCCAATAAACTAAATTCCTCTATTCTGTCTAATAATAACTAATTGCTAACCCATCAGAGATAAAAGTAACGCTGCTGGTGGAATAATGACCATTTTTTATTTTCCTGTAAACAGCTCATTTGACTGATGAACACAGCATCAGCCGCCGAGGAGCAGATGTAGTTCCATCTGCACTGAAAACCTGCAGACTCGGGTGTTTTCGGTGACACCTGGTACAAAGTGCTGCCTGAACACGAAACCACACCACATGCTGACTGAACACGAAGCTGGTTGTTTGGATGAAAAGGCAGCGTCTGGTGGTGACTCCGGTGTGTACACCTGGATCTGCCCAGCCCACGCTCTTTCGCGCTCACTCTGCCCTGTCAGCACTTGTGCGGCTGTGCCAGCATCCACTCAGCACTGCAGGCTGCCAGCAGCTCCTCGAACTTCATGGGGTGGCAAGCTGTGATTTCTGTCCACCCTCAATCTGCCAGTAGACCGGGAGGTGTGGCGCAAGACGGCGCAGACATTTCAGGTTACACTTAGACGCACTGAAGGCTGTTGAACGATCTGAAAATGAAGAAAATACAGTTTTATTGAGCTGCTCGTCCTATTTTAACACAGGGTTATTTTTAAGGCTGAAGGTGTGCACACAGTTACACACTATACGAAGAAATACCTGTATACCTAAAAGACTAGTTGATGAGTAGAGGTAGGGTGTCAGTTTTAAAAGGCTGAAGGAGTGTCATCATTGTGACTCAATAGATTTATAATCTGTGATATTTCTCACATCTGTGACTGAATGTCTTCTGCACTTTATTACACATTTCACTATTGCCGTATCTGCTGCTGTTTTGTTCCATTATGCACCTCTTCACCCATAAATGTTACCATATTGCACTATCACTGCTGTTGTAAATAGGTTTGATTTAGATCTTGTATATTCTATTATAGTCTATATTTGATCTTTTTACCACTTATTTATTCTTATTCTATTTTTACCTGGTTTTTTTTGTTTGTTTTTTTTTTAAATTGCATGGCATTTATTAGTAAGTTGAGAAAGAGACAGTAGCACAATTCTTTGTACATCCTGTCCATCTTCTGAATTGACAGTAAAAAACAAATCTCTGAATCTTTTTGAGAACCTGACCTCTAAAGTGAAGGGATTTTTGCCGGTCCTCACCTTCTGACGGCCCGTCAAAGGCTGGCTGAGTTGAGGTCAGAATTAGGTGAAGGTCAGGTCTTCTGTGGTGATGATTTGAGGATCACTTCACCTCAGCCTGAGTGTAACTCCACATAGTGCATGACTCTGAACAGGAGCAGGAAGGAGCTGAGATGTAGAAATGTAGAAAGAATATAGAAAAAGGCTTAGATTGGGTTTTTTGTTCTTGCTTTACCACCTAAAAGAATATGTTTCAACCAACCAGACTCATCTGACAAAACAAAAATTCTACAGCCTGTGTTGTTTTAATACATTTAATATACTGTATTATTTCAGATTCAACAACTGAACCATTCAGAGTTGAAGCCCTGTGAGTCCAATGTTTCTAAGTAGACAACTAAAATGGCTTCAGATCTTTGTTGGAAAATGAGGCTGATTTTCTCTGTATGAGGAGAAACTGAAGATTGGCTTTTATTTTAGAAATAAATCCTGTTTCACATTCTCTGCAAAGAATGAACTTGTGGAAGCCACCTTTCTGTCCATGATTGATTATTATACTGTACAGGTATGCACCTACCTCCACTTTAAGAAGCCTTGATTCAGTGGATCATGCTTCTTCACCGCTGCATTCTCTATGATTTTGTGGGTTGGACATCATTAACTATTCTTAGACAAAAACACTGGTATATGTTCATCTATAAAACTCCCAGAATTCCTCAGCACCTTCTTTCTGTTAGCTCTAGTACATACCATCTACGTATCTCCAAGTGGTTGCTCTTGATTGTTCCCCAAGTTCTCCTACCATGCACCTCGGTCATGGGTCATGGAATAATTTTAAAAATCTTGAACTACAAACATTAATCTCTGTTAATGAGTTTCAGTTTCACTTTAGTTTATTTCGAACGTGCAACAAAAAACAAAAGTAATCCTACTTAGTCCCCAGAAATAAAACAGATTGCAAGAAAACACGAAAAACATACGCATATACATGAAAACAAAATACGACTTCATTCGCAAACTCGAAAAGGAGTGGGAGGAAGTATAGCTTATTTAATCCCTCCCCTTCTCCACACAACACTATATCCTTTAGCTTCCTATCAGCATAATGTATGAAAAACCAACTCCCTTGGATCTTTTGTAAATACTTAACCTCACTCATCATCTTCACATACACATAGTCACACACACACCTATATTGACATACCAGAAAAGTAAATATACACATACATTTTAAAAGTATCATGGAGAATGCAATGAAGGAGCAATATCACTGTTTTTCCGGAGAGTCCATTATGGTTGAATAATTGTTGTTCTGTTTTATTGTTCATTGTGTATCATGTATGTGTTTTATATAGTTTTGACTTTGCATGCCTAGCAAAAGTGATTTCTAATCTCAATGGGACTTCGATTTGACACTTGGCCTTTGGATTATACTGTACGTCTGAGGTTCCTCCATATGTTCTCATAGTAGTCCTTGTTCAGCGTAGTTTCGTGTCTCTCATACTTTAGTGTCATCATCCTGTAACCTGTGTCTACGGGCTGCGATGGAGGGTCTTCTCTACTGTTAGGTTGGTGCTTACAAGGCTGAACTCTGTGTATTCTTCGTCAGTCTACTGCAGAGCTGTTTGAGACTCCATTGGTTCTGACCCTTTTGTAAAAGCTTTAACCCTTTATAGTGCACTCATAGAAATACTCTTAGCTTAGTGTATTATTGGAGGACCTAACAAGACTTTATTACTTTTGTGAAATTTTGGTAATTTTTTTATTGTCATGTAGAAAATCAAGGTCAACAAAGTTACCATATTTGGTCCCTTGCCCATTTGTGGGCAAAAAATAAATAAATAAATGCAAGAAGTAAACATAAAAAATACAAGAAAAACACATGTAATGTGAAAGGAACATGTATTTTAGAACTGTGTGCGGAAATGACAAAAAATAGTCACTTGCCCGATAAAGGGTTAATGAAACTGAGCTCAGGGTTTGACATGCTTTATCCAGATTCCCACCACATTCTGAAGGCCAGGTTGGCCACCCACCTCGGAGTTGACCGATTCTAAAACAGGAAGCGGCACGTACAGTTTTTATGTATTCATCAATTTTTATGTTTATTATGACTAGAATTTATATGCATTGCGGCATATAATTCAGTTTACAGCTCAAAGCCTTGTTTTAGTGTTCAGTGTTCATTTTTAAGCTGAGGTTCAGGGGTAAAGGAATGCATTAAAGGCCATTTGGCAGAATCCAGTATGTATTTTCACAGGATGAAATGGCAGCAGTTTAATTACAGGAGCAGTTAAAGGCAGATTGATAAAGCGGTGTCACAGGTCATGGGTCTGATGTCCGTGACATCATCCCATACTTTATGGATAGAGGTTGTTAACCTTGGATTTGACTTGTTCTTTCGATGCTGGGTTTTAATTTGTTCTGCCTAAGGTAAAGCTCCACAAGGATTTAGGGAGATTTAAGTGCATAGATGGGATATAATATTCATAATTATGTTTCCATTAGTGTATAACTGCCTGCAAATAGGTGTTGTTTTTGTTACCTTAGAACACTGGTGTTAAACATACGGCCCGTGGGCCAAAACCAGCCCACCACAGCATCCAATCCAGCCTGTGGGATGAATATGTGAAATGCAAAAATTACACTGAAGATATTAACAATCATTTTAGTTCAGGAGCCACATTCAGCCCAATTTGATCTCCAGTGGGTCAGACCAGTAGAATACTATCATAATAACCTAGAAATAATGTCAACTTTTGTTTTAGTGTAAAAGAAAAGCTAAATTACATGAAAGTGTTTACATTTGCAAACTATCCTTTCACAAAAATATGAAAAACCTGAACAGATATGAACAACATGAAATGTCTTAAGAGAAGGAAGTGTAATTTTAACAATATTCTGCCTGCTACTAAATGTTTTTGTCCTGTTGTAGATCCACTTGTAATGCACACGTGTAAATTAGAAGCTGAGGCATAATGTTAAAATTGCACTTATTTTTCTTTAATAAATTTCATTTTTTTATGGTTGTTTGTAGATGTAAACATTTTCGTCATGTAATTTTACTTTCTTCACTCTAACACTTTGAGAAAAGTATGGAGTTGACATAATTTATTATTTCACTGGTCCGGCCCACTTCAGGTCACATTGGGAGGATGTGGCCCCTGAACTAAAATGAGTTTGACACCTCTGCCGTAGAATGCTCCATGTATATCTATGGTAAATGGTAAATGGACTGCACTTATATAGCGCTTTTCCGCACTGTAATGGTGCCCAAAGTGCTTCACATGGCCTCGCATTCACCCATTCACACACACATTCATACAACAGTGGGAGCAGGTCACTTCCATCTAACTACTGTATATTTCTAGAGTATCTCCGAATTTACGTCCTCTTCTCTTTTTTTTCTGCTTCTCAGTGAGTGGCTTCCAGTGTTCAGAATGCAGACCAGCAAAATTTATTTTCCCTTAAATATAAAGCCCAGTAATGGACAAAACAAGGGCCTTTTGTGCTTTTTTTGTGGCTGCTGTACATAATGATGCAACATTATCATCATGAAATCTGGAATGAAATTTGATGGGAACAATGTGTCTCTGAATGCAGTGTTTCTATATCAGGTAAAATAAATATTTGAAGAAAACTTGTCACGGTCATCTGTTAAATGAGTTGGTTTAGTATTGTTTTGACAATGAAATTATCCCCTAAACTGTTTAAGCTGTTCCAAAATCCTCAAAAATGATCCCAGGCTATAGTATTAAGGTGTTATTAACTGTCTCTGTAGATGGGGTGTGCTTTTGAAAAAGAAAATTTTTTTGGTGCAGAATTTGTTGAACAGGTTTTGGAGTTTGAGAAAGCAAAATATTATGTCTGGGACCAAGAAGTAAGAGTTTTGACGTCTGAAAATGTCTAATAACCCATGAAGAAGAATCATTGAATCAATCAGTAAAAACTCAGGCATTGTTACACATGTTTAAAAAAAAGAATCTTCAGCAGCTGTGTGAATAAAATGATCATTTCTCTTTGCTGGCAGTCTTATAAGGAGCTAATTATTGTACCGATTATCATCCTGTGACATAGTTGTTGTTACCGCAGCAACAACATGTCTGACTGTTGTGTTGTTTCAGCTGCCAGATGATGAGGCTCGTGCAGCCGCCCACTTTTGCTGCTGTAAAGAAGTGGCAGTGTGCAGGCGGAATGTAAATGTGAGCAGACAGCTCTCATATGGCCACAATAGCCACGAGCCAAGTCCTGTTACTAGACTGAGGAGAGACGGCGAGCAGAGCTAGTGATCTGACAGGCAGACAAGATAGCAGACATGTGAGAATCAGCCATCCCCAGAGTTTAGCACCATTAGTGCCACCTGACAGTGAGACAGTACTATCTAACCCCTGTGGAACTATATATAGACAGAGATACTGTAAAACAGTGAAAACAAACCCGCTGTGGAAGTAGTGAC
Organism: Apogon talboti; assembly: GCA_037367365.1. Taxonomy (NCBI): domain Eukaryota; kingdom Metazoa; phylum Chordata; class Actinopteri; order Kurtiformes; family Apogonidae; genus Apogon; species Apogon talboti. The sequence continues at coordinate 10,325,357 of JAPQRQ010000003.1, forward strand.
CTACAGCTCAGGACGACGAGATGATTTTTCATTCGCAGTATTTTTAAATTCATTCTTTGTGCATTACATTATTACATAAGAGGGTTAACATTAGTTATGTGTAGCATCATCTTTTCTTAACCTCGCAGCATTGAGCAACAACCAGGGGTTACTCCACGGTAATGAATCATCTCTGTGACGGGTGGGGTTGTAGAAATTCTGCCGTCGCCGCTGCGCTATTATTAGGAGCTTTTTACAAAGATGAAAATCTATTTTTGCATGCCTTTTATGTCAGGGAAAAAAGTTCCACATACACTGTACTGTGATATTATTAGGGTCAGAGACAGCTGTTGTGTCTATGAACAGGATTTTTGTCTGTATTGTTAGATACAGTAAACACTAATGCTGATTCACTTGACCTCCAGCAGAACAGGTTTCTCTGTGACAAATATACGTTGTAATGTCCGGTTCGCTACTTCCTTTTGCTGCAGATGTTACTGTATTTTTCATCCTTTAGTGACCCAGAATACTGAGACACAGACTGCAGAAACTGATTATCATGTGTTATTAAGATGGATAAATGGTTTACTGAGTTTTCTGATGAACACATGTACATATGAGTGGCCAAGATAACAGCAAGGTTATAGGTATATTCTCTCATAATTAATCATAATTTATCAATATATTACTAACTGGGTAAATTATATATATGTAATTATGTCTATTATACATACATTTTCAATTCATTACAATTTGATTTGATTGAGTTTTTGCTTTAGAAATCGTGCTTCCTTTCTTGCTGAACAAAAGTGTGTATAATAGAAATAATGTATACAATAATGTGTGTTTTTTTAGTGTTTAACGATATTGTAGAAAAAAGATTGGAACTGTGAATTGTTCATTTCTCTGAAAAGAGTCCAGATTTAATTTAGCCATACCACGCAGCCCTAGCTCAATCTGTCCATGTGTTAAAGTTGACATTAGGAAATAAAATGTGTTAGTGTTCTTTATAATCAGGATCACCGTTCTAATCTGTGCTGTTGCTCTGTGAGCTTTTATTTAATTTCGAAGTGAAATAAATAAAATTATGCAGAAGTTTTTCACTTTGTCCATCTGGCCTCGTGTCGTATGAGGATATATAATGATATCTTACTTGATTCAGGGTATTTATAGGGTTTATTTTTGACTACACGTTTTGCTCAATTTCCCCAGCTGTTGCCATGACAACAGACGAGGCCGAGAGTCACCAGAAAAAGCCAAAGCAGCAGGAAGAGGCGGGCCAGGATGCCAGGCCGCCGTCACCGGAGGAGGAGCAGCTAAGGCCTCGCAACCGCAACTCTGCCGGCCGCGGCCTCTCTCGCCTCTTTTCCTCCTTCCTGAAGAGGCGTTCGCAGTGTGAAAGCGACGCGGGAGGGAAGGAGGGGAAGGAGGAGGAGGAAGAAGCTAAAGCCCCCATCGCTGACCCAGAGCCAGAGCTGAGGACAGAAGGAGAGGTCGCCCTGGATCAGCACTCGGTCAGCAGTGCTGAGGGTCAGGTCAGGCTGGGAAATGATGTGTACTGAACTATCTGCAGTATACGTTCTCCTTTAATGGATGGACAGATTAAGACCACCACTTCCTGTGTGGGAACTATATGGAGGGCCTGGATCAGGTCTTCATTTTAATGTTGTGCAACCATTTAGGTGTCACTGGCAGAAGGTTATTATTAGATATCAAAAAGTGACTCTATCTCTATGACTACGTTCAGACAGCAGGTCTTAATGCACAATTCGGATTTTTTGGTGAAATCCGATTTTTTTGTGTGCTCGTTCATATTACACATTAAATGCAACTTCTATCAGTTTTGAGTATGAACTGAATGTGACCCTGAAGTGACCCACATGTGCAAAAGAGGTCCTGACGTAATACGTGGCCACGCAGGCACGCACTGTGTTTACCCGAAGTAAATATGTTTTTCAAGTTTTTCCCGCTGTTCCTCCTCCTGGGACGCAGAATTGTGATTCTATCGCATTTCAATGACAGGTCTGATAAATGCGATCTGGCCGTTCAGACAGAAGGCGCATTGCAAAATATCAGATACGTATCAGATTTAGGACCACATATGAATGTGGCCTGGGTCGGATTTGAAAAAAATCAGACTTGTGCTGTTCAAACTGTCTTTAACAGATCGGATACAGGTCACATATGGGCAAAAAAAATCGGATTTGGGCCACATTTGCCTGCAGTGTGAACATAGCCAAAGTGGCATTTGGATTGTTAAGATATAGGTTTGACGTTTAGTCTAATACTGAAAAAGAGTGAAACGACCCTGAGATATTTACTGCTATGACATAAATAAAAGTAATGAAATATCCTGAAGTTACTCATAAAACCCACTGACATGCATTTTAGTATGCTGATGAGGAAATGTTCATAATGAGTTTCTGATATTCACAACTGTAACTTTACACACATAAACCATGCTAAACCAAATTTAAGATACATTGATCCATATGGGTGAGTGAACAATAGAATAAAACTGTTCTGATGATTGTTTAGCAGGTGGGCTTAGCTACAAAACCACAATCCATTAGCCGCCTGTGTAGACCGTGTGTAACCTTAGGTCTAAAAATAACATCAGAGAGGCATATTGATGATTTTGTGCGCAGTCTTAGTATTATCTGCACCTTCACTAAAAATGATTGGTGTCTGTACAGGCAGTGAGGCTGGGGCACTGTGTAGTCACATGACTGTACAGTGTGTAGATGAGGTGGATGGATGCCAACAAGCCAAAAATGTAATATTTCTAGAAGATTTATCTGGCTGTTTTGTACAGATGAATAAATGAAATAAAATAGAAATTCCTGTATTGATCATGCAAAACTATCACAGTGAGCTGATTATACTGCAATGGAGACAAACCTACTTCAGGGGGGATAATTGATTGTACACATATCTACAGTTAAGGCTCGATTATCCCTTTATAGGGCACTGATAGAAATACTCTGAAATTCAGTGTGTTATTGCAGGAGCGAACGAGACTTTATTAGTCTTGTGAAATTTTTCAAAAAATTTTATTTTTATGTAGAAAATTAAGGTCAATGAAGGTACCATATTTGGTTCCTTACCCATAATTGGCAAAAAAAAAGAAAAAATCCAAGAAATAAATATAAAAAAATACAACAAAAACACGTAAAGTGAAAGGAACATGTATTTTAGAACTGTTGCTGTCATTGTGTTGTAATGTATGTGGAAATGACCAAAAATAGTCACTTGCACGATAAAGGGTTAAAGGTATTGTAAATGCACACAGATGATTGCCTGTAGAGGTAACATTGACTGTTTTTAGACTAAATGTGATCCAAAGGGAAATGTTTCAGGGTGGTTATCATAAGCCTGCATTGTAATGGAAGTGTCTTTTCCAGGTGGTCCAGGTAGAGAAGAAGGACGCTGAGGAGGAGGAGGGTGGAAACAACAAAGACAACGATCAGGAAAAAGGACAGGAGGCTGACCTGGAGAAGGAGGAGGATAAAGAGAAGGAGAGGGAGGAGGAGAAGGAGAAGGAGTCCGGACCCGAAGGAGGCACCAAGGGAGACAAGGACGAGAAGACGGCAGAGGAGGAGGTTAAAACTCCCAGAGCTCCACGCCGACCCAAGAACATGGAGATCAAAGTCACCCTGCTGGACGACACTCTGTATGAGTGTGAGCTGGAGGTAAGACACACACAGCAGCCGCTCACACTGACTCAGAATCAGTCTGACCATGTCAAAATAAATGTTAATTTATGTATATGTGACCAAAACAAATACAATTCTGAAAAATGAATGAATAATGGATTTAACAAAATACATGTAAAAATGCTATTTAGACCAAAAACTGAAATCAAACCATTTAAATCCCAAAAATGATATCAGATCTTAACTCTTCTATACAGTATGTTACACTTTAACACACAGACTGTAACCGGAAAAGAAAAAATGACAAGTGCTATATTTAGGAATACAGTAATCATTTCACATTCATTTCTTTTTAATTTTAATTTTGTATGTTGAGCTGCAATGAAAAATTATTCTAATCTAATCTAATCTTCATGTCTTTGATGCTCAAAAAACACTGAATGAAAGTCTAAAGATATGTAAATGTTTATATTGTAAGATTGTAAATAGGGGCTGTCAGTGAAGAGCCTATATTTCATTATGGGAAGAATAACATTTAATACCCATTTACTATTATCTGCCCAGTTAATTATCTCAACGATACTTAAGATTGCACACTCTTTTTGCATCAACATCTGCACTAAATATTAGACATTGAGAGTAAAACATCTCAGCAGTGCCTTAACGAGTTCAGTCAATAATCTCAAATTATGCCCCATATATTCTGACTTTTCCGTTGTGTCTAATGGGTGGTGCTGGGATCCATGGGACTGAATCAATCATGTATTTAATATGTCATGTTATTGGGAGGGGAATCATGTTTTTTTTTTTTTTATGGGGACACAAAGCAGCGCCCCATAATATAAACTATTAAATATGAAAATGAAGACTTGTTTTAGTGTAAGAAGGAGGTTAAAGCTTATATATGGAAGACTTGGTCATATACTTGTATGACATTTGTGTTGGAGTTTTTGGATGTTAGCTAACTCCATGTTTAACTTAACTACTGTTGAATCAGAAATATCCAACAGACAGAAGACACTGATTTCTATGTAAAGGATTTTTCATGATCATTCGTACCTTCACTACCAAGCTGTTCATTGTTTTCTGCTCCTCTACAGCAGCAGCAGCAGTGTACAAAAATAGATACTATTGGCTTGGGAATGCAGTTAGCCTGCATCAAAAGTTGAGCAGCTCCCAGCACAACACAGACTCCCAAAACAAACCTCATGTATGTAGATAAGCACATGCAAATCTTCCATGCTGGTCCTTTAAGTTTAGAGCTGAGGTTATGGATGATGGAAGTCCTCAGGGAATCAGTGTGAGTCCATGTAATGGCCCCTAAACAAATCTAAACCCGACATGTGTGTGTGTTTGCATGTGCATGTCAGAAACACGCCAAAGGTCAGGACCTGTTTGACAAAGTGTGTGATCACCTCAACCTGCTGGAGAAGGATTATTATGGTCTGGCCATCTGGGAGACTCCCACCATGAAGGTGAGCAGGATTTCACTTGTCATTTTATATTTAACAAACTCATTAGTATGTTTAGGAAGACCAGAATTGATGTTATGGGTGCGTTATCCTAACAGATGATTAAGACATAATGACTGTATATTGAATTCCATGTAAAAATGGCTTCTTTTTTGATCAGGTCTGGATGGACCTGACGAAGGAGATCCGTAGACAGGTTCAAGGGGCCAACTATAATTTCACCTTTAATGTGAAGTTCTATCCACCAGACCCAGCCCAGCTTTCTGAAGACATAACAAGGTACTGCATAACAAATAATACGTGGTATGACTGTAAGAGGTGGAGCGTCAAAGTGAATTCAGTTTATTTCACTTTATTTTTATTGTCTTGCTGTACTTTGAGATATATTTGGTTATTGAAGAGTAGGTTCCTCACTCTAAGTTTATTCTGTTTTTATCAAAGCTAAGAGAGTCAAGAAAGATCATATTATATTATACACATCAACATATAGTTAAGTATTCATTCTTAAACTCAAGAATACAATGAAAAGAAAACCTTAAGTCAAAGTCTACATAATTCTTTAACCCATACAGACCCAGAGCTACTTTTCTGGCAGTTCCCAAATGAATATGTCTCTCTATTTGAACTGTCTTAAGTGATTAATCACCATTTATTATATTATCCTCTGTATTTTGCATTTTTTTTCAGTGAAAATCAGGTTTTTTCCCCCAAATTTAATTCACTGATCATGTAGATGTTCATAAAAGCTCAGATTGAAGTTGAGGGTTATTATATCAGAAACAGACAAAACTGAAGAAAAGGTGACATTTTCAACAAAATATATAATTAACTGAAAATAAAACAAGTGTGTCCATCCACTGTCATTGATTCAACTTTTTACTATTTACTATTTACTAATTTTACTGGTGAATCACTGTTGTAGAAGATGACGGGGTTGCCATGGTAACTACAGAGCCTCTGAAGGTCCAAATGGGTCATATCTGATGACCATGAAAAGACGACAAACTGTATTTTACACCAATTATTTACATGTATTGATAGGACTAGTGGATCAACAGGTATTAAACATCAGTATATGGTTTTGTTGCTAGAAGCTGTTTGGGTCTTTATGGGTAAAATAAATTTTTACCACATTAAATTCTTCAAGAGTGTATGTATTTAGTAATGATAGTCCATACTCACTGTAGGCTAGATGATGACAGTAAGTACAGTCTCTGACATCTGGACAGCGAAACACGCTCAAACACTTGGAAATACTTAGTATCTGGATCACAAATGTTCTTTTACATTAGAACCGTACAGCTCATATAAACCCAGTTTGTGTGTTTCAGGTACTACCTTTGTCTCCAGCTGCGTAAAGACATCCTGCACGGTCGTCTTCCCTGCTCCTTCGTCACCCTGGCCCTGCTGGGCTCTTACGCCCTGCAGTCCGAGCTGGGCGAGTATGACCCAGAGGTGCACCCCAGTGACTACGCCAAGAACATGAAGCTGGCCCAGGGTCAGACCAAGGAGCTGGAGGACAAGATGATGGAGCTGCACCGCACATACAGGTTAGAACACAGAAACATAGTCGGCAGGACAATGAAGGGACAGTGAAGGGACAGTGAAGCTTCATTTACACATTTGATTTTGAGTATTTTTACACCTAGAATCAGTTTATGAATTTGTAAACCCGGTGCATGTTGCCTCTTGGTTCTGTTTGTTTTCACTAAATATAATACAATAAATAAAATAGCAGCTAAAGAAAACACAGTGGAAAGTTTAAAGCATAACAAAATGTTAAAAGCACACAAAAAAACTGTCCACATCCACTCCTGTTTGTGCTTTTCTATAAATGCAAGACTTTGTTTATCATTACAAAATAAAAGCCTTCTAGTTTTCCACTGGATAGAGATTGGTCATTCTTTCACAGAGCTTTTATTGTGAAAATAGTGTCTTCTGTGAAAAAGTCAGACACACACTGGCAGTGACCAAACCAAAATGACCAAAATGCAGTAACCAAAATGCATCAATACAAACCATGTTATTGGCCAGATGTTACTATTATCATCACTCTAAACCGAAGACACTCCTGGATACAGACGCAGTTCAACTCAAACTACAGACTTCATCCAGTGGTTGGAGCCGATCAAGTTCAGTTCACATTTTTACCACACATGAACCACTCCAGATTTAAAAAAAAAAAAAAAGAAAAAAAAGAAAAGAAAAGCTCCAGTGAGAACAACATTTGGGGTGCTGCACTTTCACTGGAATTATTGACTTTCCTGTTTGTTTTCATATTGTCAACAGCCTAAAATCAGATACAGAATCCATTATATCACAGCATCTGAATGGTTACAGTAACCAATGGCTCTGCTGTTGTGACAGGTCAATGAGTCCAGCTCAGGCAGACCTGATGTTCCTGGAGAACGCCAAGAAACTGTCCATGTATGGAGTGGACCTCCACCAGGCCAAGGTGAGAACCTCTGCAGCTTTGGCTGCCAGTTAGGTATTTTATTGTTAATTAGCGTGTTGACCTGTGGGGATCCTCAGGTTCTAGATGTGGTAGTTTTAATGCTGTTGTGTATTCATGCATGCTGTACTGCATTTGTCCAACAGTCACCACCAAAGGGTTCTGGCCATAGCAACGTGATTATAAGGCTATTGAATATCAAAATTACTAATATGTCCCAAAATATTGGTCCTATCAACTTGCCGTTTTTGCTAGTCTCTTCCTTGACCAAAAATACAATAGTATGCCAAACTGCAGCAGTCAGCTCTCTCTGAATTTTGTGCGAATCCCCAAACACACAAACACACGCACACAGAGGCCACTTGGCTTATATAATATAGATAGCTTCTAAAAAGGACTTAGATTAACCCATAAAGACCCAGTGCTACTTTTGTGGCAGTTCCCAAATGAATTTTTCTCTCTGTTTAACCTTTCTTAATTGATTTATCACCTTTTATTGCGTTATTGTCGTCTGTATTTTTAATTTTTCAGTGTAAATCATGTATTTTCCTCTATTTAATTCACTGATGATCATGTAGATATTCATTAAAGTTCAGAGTAAATTCAAAGGTTATCATATCAAAAGCAGAGAAAACTGAAGAAAAAGTGACTTTTTCAACATAAACTATCATTAACTGAACGTAAAAACATGTGTCCATCCACTGTCATTGATCCGACTCCATGGGTTTTACTGGTGAATCAATGTTGTAGAAGATGACCATGTTCCCACGTTCACTACAGAGCCTCTGAACGTCCAAATGGGTCATATCAGATGACTGTGAAAAGATGACAAACTGCATTTTACACCAATTATTTACATGTATTGATAGGATTAGTGGATCAACAGGTATTAAATAGTTTAGATCAGTAAATGGTTTGGTTGCCAGTGGCTGTTTGGGTCTTTATGGGTTAAGTTATTGTTATATTGCTAGTGCAATGTTTTAATCCAAGTATCGTTCATAGATTGAATAAAATATCAAGTCAACGATAAATATGATTGAGCCTTCTAATACAGACGAACTGCACAGATAGAAAACACAATATGTTCTGCTGCTTTGTCGTTTGTTATGTTTCATGTCAAGCATCATTTAAGCGTGCCTGCCTGGCCTAAACGGCATGGAAGCATGTGACTCGTTTGGTTTTACAGCAGAAATCAGGTCAATCTGTTTGCATCAGAAAAAGGATTTAAACCAAATAGGGAAGATGGGACATTTAGAGGAGAATGCTGCCCCCCTGTGGAGGATGCATGGCAGTACAAAGGAGATGCATCCAGATGCAGTAGATGCTGATGCAGTTAAACTACAGTAGTAACCAAGACACATACCAGCACTAGTACATTTACTACTGAACATTTACATTAAAACTGTATAAAACGCCAGTGCCTCCTCTCTTTCAGTCAGTATAAGTATAGAAAATCACTACCTTTATTCTGCAATAAATACATTCATACAGAATAGGGTGAAATGCAGGTGAGTGGCTTAAATAACACTGGCATTCTCATGTTAGTTACACTTATCAGCTCCATATATTATAACCAGTCTAGCTTTAGCTTTAACAGTAAGAACACCAAATATATGAATATATGTTTTATAGATAGACAGATAGATAGATAGACTTTATTTATCCCAATTTGGGAAATTTAAAACATATTGTGTATAAAACCCAAAACTCATTTATAAGATCAGTTGATCCAGAATAAAGAAAAGAAAAATATATTGTTTTGATGTTCACACTGATTTATTCGACCTAATCTAATGGAAGTACAATTTACTGTACATTGTAAATGGACATGACACTTACATTCTTCTAAATTTAAGATAAAATCATATATTCAGGATTCTTTCATGCTGTCTCAGTCAGAAGCTTGACTGATATAAAAAAATAATAATAAAAAAGTGAATGTAATGTAGTGAATATGTGTGTGTTTCCATCAGGACCTGGATGGCGTGGACATTATGTTGGGAGTTTGCTCCAGTGGCCTGATGGTTTACAAAGATAAACTGCGGATCAACCGTTTTCCGTGGCCCAAAGTCCTGAAGGTCTCATACAAACGCAGCAGCTTCTTCATCAAAATAAGACCATCTGAGGTACAAAGCGCTTCCATCACCTGTTGCTCTTCATTTTACAGCTGAATTTACACTGGTGTTGAATTTGTTTCACGCTTTGTGCCTCGTTTCCCCACAGGTTGAACAATATGAAAGTGCAATCGGCTTCAAACTACCCAATTACAAGGCAGCCAAGAAGCTGTGGAAAGTGTGTGTGGAGCATCACACCTTCTTCAGGTAACAGACGATATCCTTTGGTCTGAAGGAACTCTGGACGTCATCTAAAAGTGCTGGTTTTGTCTGATCCAACGTCAGAGTAGATGGTCACTGTGTGTCCTCTGTGTGTAGGCTGACCTCCACTGAGATGGCCACCACTCCCAGGAAGTTCCTGGCGCTCGGCTCTAAGTTTCGCTACAGTGGTCGGACTCAGGCTCAGACCAGACAGGCCAGCTCTCTGATCGACAGACCTGCCCCTCTGTTCCAGCGCTCGTCCAGCAAGAGGAACTCACGAAGCCTGGATGGAGGTAGGCTGGGACATAGTCTGTTTACTGAGCTTGGTTAAGATCCCCGTTGACGCACTGAGTACTCCTTTAGCATCATGATTTAATGAGCGGTGTAGGCCAGTAGAAGTCATTAGCCACTTTTACACAAAGATTGCAGAAAAAAGGTGAGATAGTGATGCCACCTTTTTTCCACCACTGACTGATTTACGGCCAAGCCAAAGGAGTAACAGAGGGGACACAGGCTGGACGTCTACACAGTAGAAGTGTGTTCAGGTATCAAAGGGGCGGTGACGCAGCATGGCATACAGTGTGACGTATAACTTCCGCGTTGGAAATACCCCGAGCATAGTGGTGTTGGCTCTCAAAAGAACAACTCTAGAGTCAGCCCGTCTTTCGCAAATGTTAGCACGGATAGAGTCCTCTGCCCGAAGTGACAACAGCTCGTGGATCTCGGCGTCTCCCCAGTTCAACATCTTTCTGGTCGCGTTGATGTGTTTGTTTACTGTACACAGTCCACGCTCATTTTTAAATCTCCCGGCGCAGGGGTCACACACGCAATATGTGATCCAAACCAGAGGTGTTCCTTTTACACAGTGTTCCAGAATCATGAATCCACCTTTATCAGGGCTCTGTTACTAACTCCAGAGGCGTTACAGAGGTGGGACCAAATGATCCACCATTTCGTTTACACAGACGTCGTTCTGGAATAAAGGCGAAATATTCCCGTGACAGAAGTGCTGTGTAAAAGGGGCTACTGTAACTCCTTAAATGTGAAGATTTAACACAGCCCAGATCTAAGACAGTTGTCGGGTCTGACCCATACTTATTTTATTTTATTTTATTTTATTTTATTTCATTTTATCCATCCATCCATCTTCATCCACTTTATCTGGGTCTAGGTCGCAGGGGCATTTATTTTATTTTATTTTATTTTATTTTATTTTATAGCATCCATCAGCATCAGGCGGCAAACATCATCTAATTCAGGACAACATCAAGATACGTCATTTTATTCAGTTCATTTAATGTAATTTTTTTGGCTAAAATTAAGACATTTTGATGAATTAGTTCTGCAGAGTATTAAGGCTTGAACACATTCACTATGGAGCCTCAGAATGTGCAAACAGGACACATGTTTTACCACCAGTAAGGTGAGAAACTCCATTTTACCTGATTTTTAAAAAAAGAGTATAGAAAGGATAAATAGTTCAAAAGTTATTGATCATTTCTGAGAAAAATTCATTTTAGCCACAGATGATGTTCTTGGTTTTGGAGGGTTAACCCTTTATAGGGTACTCATTGAAATTCTTTGAAATTCTAAATTTCAACCTTAGTGTGTTTTTGGACATTATCATCTACCTCCTCGTCGGTTGGCGTGACAACAGTCTCCCTCCTCTTGCCATAAAACATCCAACACTTGTTAAAAAGTAAACATATGCACTAAAACAACTGTTATACGGTCATAAACTGACAAAAGTCACTTATATTCACTATTTACAGCTTCAAAATGTCTGTAAAATCTCTTTGAATCAGTGTATAATGTTATAAAAACCAACATGCTTCTTGACCACACTGAAGCCCAGGACTGGCCCAATATTTAATGTTTGCGGAAATTACAAAAATAGTCACTTGCCCAGTAAAGGGTTAAATAGGCAAAACCCTTAGGAGGATATGGTCAGTGATGAAGACTGAAGTTTGAGGAAACCAGGGGTTATGTCCAACAAAAGGTAAAACGTGTGTTTATCTTAGTCTTTTTTTATTTTAGCCTTTCCTCCAGCCTTTGTTTTATAACTCTAACTTTACGCTTTTTCTACCCTGACCAAGTTATTTTTGTCTACTGGATTATCCTGCTCATCAAAAATATCTCTATGATGTGAAAATATAAGGTCTTTGGAGTGAGAATATGTTGAAAGTGTAATAATCAGAGGTGAAATCCAATACAATTTGTAGCTCAGCTGAACTGGTGAAAAAGAATGTTGTGTTCTCTACACATATTCCAAACACAGAACCCAAAAGCACATTAAATAAAATTAAATAAGAAGGATATGGATGCTAAATAATGCAAACATACAAGCATTTGTAGTCTTACTTTAACAATGCACATTATTGCATATGCTGTATTCTTTAGGAGAAATGATTGTCTTGACAAATGAATGCAGAACATATGCAAATGGAATTAAACTTTTAAACAGTAGGAGGTCACGCTGCTCAATTACGTTGCAGAAGAAGCCAAGACAAGCGTGACTGAATGTTTTGGCCAAACACCACATCCGCAGTGATTTAGCTGCTGTTCAACATTAACAATGTACTCACCTCCTCAAATGAGAACACAGCTGAGTTCTGCACAGAATCTGAGGTTCATCTAAAGTTCAGGTGAACGCACTGAGACACTGGAAGCGGGATGATGGGGAAGGCTGGACCACTCACAGGAGGAATAGGAATAAAGCCAGGTAGCTCAAAACTGGGCTGGAGATAGTGGGAGGCTTGTCAGTTCCCGTATTCATAGCGTGAAGCTGGAGGGCTCGCCGGCTGGAGTGTGGGCCCACTTGGACGGTGGCTGGGGGCCAGGTTCGAGACTGGATGATGTGAGCTGGACAGCAGATTAATGGTGAGCAGGCCTGAGGCTACGCAGCTGAGGAGAATAATGGCAGGTAGTGGGCTGGGTGTTAGCAGCCGAAGATACAGAAAATCACTGATATAAGGGACAGGTGTGTTTGGCTCATTTTAACCCTTTAAGCGCCACCGTTGCAACATAACTGAATGAAACGGACAGCCTTTTGAAATATTGACGTCAAAATTGAGTATGAAAAAGAAAAAGAACTCCAGCACCTAATAGTTAACATCATGCCTTAAAAGTCCACAATCATTTAACCCGGTGATACTCAACTGGTGGGTCGCGACTCAAAAGTAGGTCGCGCACCTGTTTTCAGTGGGTCCCTGGCCTTTGTCTGGGCAAAAAATAATGTTAAGAAACAAACCCTGTGCTTTATTTTTTATGGAGCGGAACGTCGTCGTTCACACTCGCCAACAGTAGGTGGCAGTAATGCGCTGTAATGCTAATTAACACCAGACATTTCACATTAAAGAAGACCCAAAAATTTCATATCATGGAGAAACTCAGATATGACGACTACATCAGATATGGTTTTACCTACATTAAGGCCTTAAAATGTCTAAAATTCTCTTAAAATCTCATACAATGTCTTAAATACGATTTTAAAAAGGTCTTAAAAATATATTAACGCTACTTTTATTCAAAACAAATTTGTAAACTTCAGTCTCGCTTTGAAATGTTTCGATTTTTGAAGATGCTATTGTACTTTTTTTGCCAGTATGGATGTGAAATGGGTCTTAAATTGTATTCATTATGGTCTTAAAAAGTCTTAAATTTGACTTGTTGAAACCTGCAGAGACCCTGTGTGATGTTCTGTATTATCTCAGGTGCAACACACACACTATCTTTTTTTATTAAAGAAATGTAATAAGTTTAACTCTTATCAGTTTGAGTCGTGGCTTGTCATTGAAGGATGATAGTGGGTCCTGAAACCAGAACCACTGATTTAACCTATAGTACATACATTTAACTGCCTTTCTGTTTGGACTTTTTCCTCTCCATTGTTTCTTGCTGTTACTTTGCATTTCCGCTGTTTTGTCTGACGTTGCCGTTTGAGAGAAAACGTTATATAACTTTATGTGCTTTTACCATATAACATCTGTTTTTGTAAGTTGTGCTGACAACACAGAGCAGCCAGTGGCGGATTAATCTAAAGCACACAGAATGCCTTCAGCAGCCGCCCTCGCTGTTAATGACCCATCTGTCTCCCTCTTGGCTTGTGACATTCTTGCTTTCTGCCTGTGTCTCTTTGTTCCTACATTCGCTTTCACAGATTTTCCACATCCAGGTCCGTACAGTGGACATAATATCTTTACCACAAGGCTTCTGTAGAAAAACATTAATCATTGTTCTGTCTCATACCAGCATAATGCAGTAAACTAACACAAACAAGATGTGTAATGCTATAAGTAAATTGCAGTATACTTATGTTCTTAACCTTAAATGTATTTGCAATAATGGTACAGCTAAAACAGTATTTCTGCAGTTGTTGTGACACAAACCAAAGTAATTCTGTGAGTGTGTTAGTCTTAATATGTGTATTTTTCATTCTCATTCCTTGCACAGGCTCAACATTTGTAAATCTTATAAAAACCTGTAAATGATGTTTTGAGTATTTTATCATCATAAAATAGCTTTTAATGTCAGTTATTGAGGAATTGTTGACACTGACAATTTGACATTTCTTTTTCATATTAGAAGATAAATGAAACACTGCAGCTTCTTATATACACTGAGATCACTCAAGTGTGTCACAAAGTGATAAATCTTCTTCCCCCCGAGGCTCTCTATCACCGTCTGCTCTCTTATGACATCGTTGCTACTGAAATCAGCTGCTGGCTCTCCCACAGACTCCCGGTCTGTCACCATGAGGATCATTTGAACCAGGACAGAGGTCCAGTCCTGGAGGTGTAGCAGGAGGGCAATGAGGCCTGAAGTTACAGGCAGCGTGTTTAATGAGCCTGGGCCTGTTTCAGACAAAGTGCCGGTCCGTTTGTGTAACAGTGTCTGGGATTGAGTGGGTTGTTTCTGACATTTTGTGCTGCTTTATAGACTCAATTCAGCTGAGTAAATTATATAGGAAGTAAAGTATGTGAAAACTGGCTCCAAAAAGTTCGTTTTCATTGCTGCAGTGTGGGGGTCTCAGTGCTGCTTGTTAAATGTCCAAACCTCAGTTATGTTGTTTTGGTCTAGGAAAGGTACTGATTGGTGGATACTATTCATGTTCAGTATTTTGTACAGTACTATGCAAAAGTGTCAGACCACCTTCAATTTGGTTGTTTTTGCAGGGCTGAAATGGGCATACATACATACATGTATGTGTGTATGCACTGTATGTATGTATGTATACCCATTTGTTATAAATTTGATTTACTCAGAAATGCAGATACCCTCTATAAGATGTTCACCCTGTTATACGTGTACTAGATATTTTCTAAAAACAAAAATTGCATTAACCTTGGCATTTTTGTAAATAGTAAAAGTCAATTGTTCATCAATAGACTGTGATCTGTTGTATTTGAGCCCGTGCTAGTGCACTACCCAGTTGACTTCTGTATTAAACACTGTTTTCTCTTGTGGGAGTTTAATCCCACACAGTCCTGCTCTCACATTTCCAGTAGGCTAACACACTGTCAGCTTGAAATAACTCGGTGCTGTAGTGGAGGATGCTCTTGGCCTTTTAAGTCCCATGTAGAACATTTGCTACTGATTCAAGTAGTATGGCTGTTCCATTAACCGCTCAGGTTCTTTGTACTGTTCATCTGGTTTGACTGCTCGCTCCCATGTTTCATGTTTAATTCAGGGTGCGGAAACGAGCTGATACGGAAAAGGAGGCTGTGCATATGTATGTATATGTCTATTGTGTACATGAGCAGCAGACTGGGCTGATGCTATTTAAAGTGGAGCACATGGCAGGGTGCTGCTCCTGGTCAGATGCTCAGTGTGGGGCTCTGCTCATCACTGTGGCATGTTGCAGATGCTGCAGTAACAGGCACTTATAGCAGGTTAAGAACAGAGGTAACAGGAGAGAACTTAACTCAGCCCCATTTTTCAGCCCTAAACAACAGTGGACGTTGAGACTATTTGGAGGAAAAACCTGTTGAAAAACATCTCAGGCCTGACAGTTTAATAAATGTAGCAAGAAACACACTTATTTATGTATATTTATTTTACTTATTATATTGACAGTATTTGTCTAGTACATATTGTACAAAATGCTGTTCTAATTGTGTTTTAATATGTACTGTATATTTAGGTGTGTGTATATCATATTTAAACTGAAATCTAAATTTATATAAATATTTATATAAATGGCAGATTTCCTTTTTTTCTCTTGATATTTGTTGTTTCACATGTGGTGGGATGAATAAAGTCTTATCTTAATCATAATCTTCATAATCTTTGTGTGTGTGTGTGTGTGTGTGTGTGTGTGTGTGTGTGTGTGTGTGTGTGTGCGCGCGGGTGTGTACAGTCATGGAAAAAATTATTAGACCACCCTGTTGGAAAGCGTGCCAAGATGCATAGCTGTGGTCATCAAAAACAATGGTTATGCAATCAAGTACTAACTCCTGTGTGTATCATGTGACTAAAACAGACGGAAAAGAAAAAATGGAATGCTTAAAAGCACTGTTTTTGGCAGTACAATGCCGTAGCTATTGATATAACTTAAGTGATTTTGGTTATTATCAAGAAAACCATGGAAAACAGCTAAATATCAGCTCTTAAATTAAACTATTAAAAGCTATTTTTGTTATCATTATATTTGTCCAAACAAATCTACATTTAGTTCTACCAGGCATTAAAATGAACATGAAATTGAAGAAAACAAGGGTGGTCTAATAATTTCTTCCATGACACACTCTCTCTCTCTATATATTTCCTTTCTTGCTAATTTTCTCATATTTACGTGGAGCAACTGTAACACACAGCAGTTTCCTCTGGGATTAATAAACTATCCTGATTAAATGGTTTTGAACAGTCTCGTTTGATTAATAAATGTTTTAAATATATTTTCCACTCTCTGTCCACCACAGCCATGGCATCCACTCCTGACAACAGGTCGTCTCGTCCCGTCAGCGCCCCCGTCATGTCCCCTGTGTCTCCTGGGGAGGTGACCCCCTCGCCCCTTCTACGCAGCCTGCATCGCTCCGACCACCACGGCGGCTCTACATCCAAGGGTCGCCGCTCAGCTGACAGGAAGGCGGAGTTAAAGGCGGAGAGTCGGTCAGCTGATTCCACCAAAGGCCACAGCCCCAGACCAGAGTCCACTCCAGAAATCAAGGTGGGTTTGAGCAGAATCTGCACAGGTCATCACAGAGGAAGTGTTGACACGACTTCCTCTTTGGAGTGAGTCTTACTGTACTGTGTGTTAATAAACAGGAAGAGGTGTGTTGCATTTACTTTATATGAATATATCACATGTTTACCATAAACGTTCTCATTATGTGGCTTTGCTCAGTTGATTCTCTTTAATGACAGCATTCTGTAGTGTGTTATGTCTGTATAACAAGTTCTGATCAAAGGCTTGGTACATTGTCATTGAATCAATGAAATGGTTATGTATCGTCAAATGATTGAATTATTTAATAAGTGGGTAAAAAGTTGGATAAAGTACAGCAGGCCGGTCATTATGGCAGAGTGCTCCATCACTCTGTCACTATATTCACTATAATGACTGCCTTGTTGTACATTAAACCATATTCATTACTCTTTACAGTAAGAAACAGCCCACAAGTCATAAATGTAATGAGAAGGAAATAATGAGATTAAATAATAAAGTTACTGCCCTGAGAGTAGGGCTGGGTAATGTGAACAAAAACATTATATTGAGAAGAGTTTTCATATTAGTTAATACAGTATAATCATCATTATTAATGTTAAGTAGCATCATTTTAATGTTTGAGTTTAGAGGCTGATTTTAAGTTTGAAATGAAAGAAACCAAGGGATGGTTCTTTATGGTCAGAACTTGAGCAGAATAAACAATTAAAACCTTTCAGAAATCTAGTGGTAGAACGAACATTCAAAACATTTATGGTAAAAATCTTTTTCAGTATTTTTATGCATGCTGTTTTTTTGCACAATGTTGTTGAAAATGTCATTTTAAAATTACACAAGTCACAGTTGCTGATCTCTGATATGTATCATTATTCTTTTATCACCCAGTCCAACTTGAGAGGCAAGGTTATATTTGTCCAGTCATCGCGTTTCTATCTTTAATGATCTTTTTTTTTTTTATTTTGTAGCTTGAACTTTCTACCTCTTTTAAGGTGGTAAAGACATAAAAAGTAAAAACCAACCATCCTATATACATTTCTAAGTGTAGCCACTGTTAAGAGTTGATGCATAGACATTGCAGGGTGCTTATGCTGGCCTTGAAAGTCTTAAAAAGTCTGGAATTTTGAAATACTATTTTCCAGACCTGGAAAAGTCTGGAATTTTGTGTGAAAGTCTTAATAAAGTGTGGGAAAAAGTTTATCTCAGAGTACGCTCAAAGGCCCATAAACTTGTAAGACAAGAAATACATGAAGAAACATAAAAAACTAGATATGATTTCACTAACTGGTTGGTACTGGAATGATTCTAGTGTTTGTGTGATATCCATGCACTTTTGTGATTTTCATATGTTTTTAAAATGTTTCTGTCAGTAAAACATAATTTACTGCAAATTATGCATTTATTCATTCATACATTTATTAAAGTGAACTTTTCTACTATACACAGCAGGTACAATCTCAACCAAAAAGTAGGCACGCAAGTATAAAAGTATATAAAAACAAAGTGTTGGGGAAAAAATTATTACTTTTGAAAATGTCTGGGGAAAAAGTCTGGAATTTTTATTTGGATAAAGAGCAAGCACCCTGCATTGGACATGTTAGTGGAGGATGTTGTCCTGTGAGTGGGTCCTGATGTGTGAGCTGTGTCTGTGCCATCAGACAGTGGCCAGGAGAGAGCGGAGGCATTCCCCCTCCGTCACCGCCGCCAACGGAGAGAGAGAGAGAAAGAGCCAGGTTTGTTTGCTCGACATGAGTCTTGCTGCATGATCACACTGAAGCAGTGTTGACGTGTGGAAAGATGTGGAGGATGAAATACTTCAGCCATGTGTACTTGAGTACACATGATGCAATATGAAAAAACGTATAGGTTGTAGTACAGGAGTAAGTACATAACGGCATATGTGTTTGTCTGAATATACACTGTCGCCCTTAACGTTTGAACAAAATATATTTACCTCTGCTCATGACATGATTTTGACAGTGTGTTTATTCTTGATAGATAAAGTGTAACTGGGACTCAAAAGTCAAAGGTTATTACTGATGTGTATAAAGAATGTGTCTGAAAACAAAATTATTACAACTTAATGGACAACAGTGTGTATGGAGACATGTATACTATGTGGTAACTGTATACAAATTGTGAAAAATGCATGAAGAAAATAACAAAAGTGGATGTCTGACATATACTGCAGATTATGGTAAATGTTAAAAAAATGGCTTTGCTCACATCACAACCAAAGGGAAAACAATAACAAAACTCTTCTTAATTTCAATCACACTCATTTTACTAAGTAAATTGATGCAAAATAAATTTTCGCCTTTCGTCTTCCTTAAATAATGTCCATTTGCACATCTATTGTTGGCAATTTTATAAACGGTCATGTTAGATTCACTGCTACTGTTGCTGATATTTTACTGTTACAGATGTTTTGAATATGACCTCATGATAAATGATCTGTACATTTATTTTAGGGATTATCCTGAAGTTGATCTATGTAGAAATAAATGTTTGTAGGAAATCAAAGACACTAGGTACAGTCAGTGTGGCATTCACATTGATTATATTACATTATATTATATTATATTGTATTATATTATATTATATTATATTATATTGTTATATTATATTTTAAACAGAAACTGTACATTTCAATGACCCATTCAATATAATACAATCTTATGTGGGAAAAAACCTCCCATTTTCTGAAATGATATTGATTATATAGAATTCTACTTTGCTAAATTGCCAGTTACAGTTTCACCTCCTACAGACTATTCACTTTAAAAATCCTCCATTCCTTTTTCTTTGTGCAAAAAGGAAAATTGAAAAAACTGGAATCAATTGGCAACAAAAACCACAGTGTAGAGTTGATCATCAGTTTCGAATCAAACCAAGTATTATATAAGACAGTAAAAGGAATCAACAGTGTGGTGAGAATCACACTTATGGAGTTAGTGATGTGAAAAAATGTGCCATCCTTCCCACCTCTCATGAGCCGTGATCACTATTTAAGTACTGGTCTTTACTGGAGAATATACATGATGGGTTTTAAGTCCAAGTGGAGGCCGTTGTAACTGCTTGTGAAGGTGTGATGCGGCTGATTAAATCCCTACATAACTGTGTGTTTCCTCTGGTTTGGGGAGCAGCACTCCCCTCAGGACAAAACAAAGACGGAGATGGTGCGAGTGAGGAAGGTTAGCATGGTCTTCATCAGTGTTCTGCTGACTCACCATCCTCATCCCTGCATCACTTATACATCAGTTCCTCAATTTCCTTTTCTGTCTTTTTTTATTCCCCAAACAGTCGCTTGCTGGATGCTTTTGATGGGAGTGTTTTATCATCTTTGGCTACATGTGTTTCTTGTACGTTCAGTACAAGATGCTGCTGTGGGATTAAGTTTCTGTTGTGCAAGTTATTATTTGGCCACGTTCACTCACTGCAGCTGCTTGATGAGTCTGTTTTTGTATAACATTTGGTTTCTCTTTCTCCAGATTTAAACAGGCAGATATTTTAATTTCCAAAATAATATACAGGCAGCTTTTTTAAAGCAGCTATTGTCACAGCAGTGTACTTTATATATTGTATTATTGTTTGTCTATTGAATTTGTAAATCCAGTAGCAAACAAGAATACTATTGTATGTTTCTGTAAATCTTATTATCAAGTCACAGTGACATCCAGTCTGATCATATACTGTATTTTTAGTAGTTTTATCCCTATTTATCTTAATATTATTAGCTTATTAATTTATTTGTGGCTTAGTAATAACAATTAATTAACAAAGTAACAATTTCATCAGTCATACTAACAGACAATTTTGTCAATTTGCTGATAATTTCCCTACACTATTTGATGCTGTCTGGAGTATGGTATTTTTCCTAAGTTTCCTTATGTTTACATCCTGTATGATGATTAAAATATATATAATTTCACATAGCAGCGGCCTGCAGGTCAACTGACAGTGTAATTTTAGAGACCAATTTTATAAAGACAGATAAAGGTAATTAATTGGAAATGAGTGAAAAAATGTATAATCTTTTGCTTTACTTCAAATTTGATAACTGTAGAAATAAGCATCTAAGTCAAAGTAGCACATAAATTAATATAATACAAATGAAATAATTAAAGAAACACAAGGACTATTACAGATAATGGTAACTATAGAACCACATTTTATTTATTGATCCATCTCTTACACATTGCTTATGTAAATCTGGATTACTGAATGTCAAACTCAAACTCAAATCAATAAAACAATGGATGAGTGTCAAAGGAATTGCAAAAATCTTGCAAATTTTTTAAGCTATGACTTCAAAATGAGTATTTCCACTTCGTAGCCTCGTATCTGTTACAGTAATTACTACTGATAATAACTAGTGTGTTGACCTGTGGGGAACCACGGGTTTGAGATGTGGGAGTTTTTATGTTGGGGAGAGCTGACTTTTTTTGTTTTGACTTTTTTAATTGGTGTAATTAACTTACCTCTGATGCACTTCATTCCTTTACTTTCCTTCATAAATTCCAGCATACCGGCATCTTCAGTTGAATAACCTCTCAGCTGGCATGTCTGCTTCTGCACATGAAATTTGACACCATGGTAATGTGGCCCTAGTTGGCAATGTTGCTGTTGTTAGGTAACCCACTTCCATTCTATGATTCTATGATTCTGGGCATAGCAACGTGATTATAAGGCTATTGGATTCCAAAATTACTAATATCTCCCAAAATATTGGTCCTATCAACTTGCCATTTTCACTAGTCTCTTCCTTGACCAAAAATACACAAGTATGCCAAACTGCAGCAGTCAGCTCTTTCTGGATTTTGTGTGATGCCCGAGACACACACACAAACAGCATCCACTTTTATAATGTAGATATAGACAATGGTGATTTATAAACAAAACTAATACCTGTAAATGTATGCAAACATTTGAAAAAGGTAGGACAGTTTAGAAAAACAAAACAAAACAAAACAAAAAAAACAAAAGACACCCAAAATACTTCAATAACAGCCAAAGAAAACTTGCTGGGTCTTAACCCCTTAGGTCTGGGTGGATATTTAGTTAGCTTGGATGCTAACTCTGACGGTGATACCCAGAATGTGTTTAGTGGGAAAACCCCGACTCACTTCTCTTTCTGATTTTATTATTTTTATTATTTTATTAGTTATTATTGATGCTTAGCAGCTGATATAAACAACCATATGCTAAATGTCTGTGAAGTGGTTCTTTATATCACCTGTTTGTATTGACCAGGCTCTGCAAGACAATGAAAACACACGGTTTACAGTCAGTCGACCGCAGGACTGGGTTGACTGCTTGGAAGGGATTGCATCTTTGAGCGCAGCAATGTAGACTTTGCCTGTTGGTTTCAGTGCCACGTCAGTCCTCGATGCTTACTGCAGAACCCAGCGGACAAGCAGACACACTCTGCTCCTCCTCCTGTTCAGTCCACTGCACTGCAGCACCAGCACCAGCACCAGCACCAGGCTTAGCTCGGCATGTGCCTTTCCTGCACTTCCATTCACACACTGACTGTGTATCTGCTTTTCATGCACATGGCTGGTGTGTATCTGTGTGTGTATGTGTGCGTGAGGATAACTGGAGATGCATCTGTTGCCTGTTGCTCACTGAACTGGACACATTGGATATTGCAATGTTCCTGCAACCCCCCCCCACCAGCTCTTTAATTTACTGTGATTCGTTCCATCGCCATGGTCAGTGACACTCATTGGATTCCACTGCAAATCAGATATTAAGATGTTGGAATGAATTTAATGCATTAATTCCAATCCGCTGTTCCCCTTTTTCCTCATTTCCCACAGAAAAGAGCTAAGAAACTTGAGGGTGAAACTATTTATATCAGACATAGCAATTTAATGCTGGAGGTTTGTATCTTCAGTCTTCAGATATCTGTTTGCTGTCATGTTTCTCTGCCTGCATGGATGTTCATTTTTCTCTTCACTTTGACATGTTTTTTTTTTTTTTATTTCTTGCTTGTTTGTAGCTTAACCCTAAAGGCTTGGCATGCACTATTTTCCTGTCTGACTCACATGCAAGTAGCTTCATCTTTCTTTTCATTTCA
Source organism: Apogon talboti (assembly GCA_037367365.1). Lineage (NCBI taxonomy): Eukaryota > Metazoa > Chordata > Actinopteri > Kurtiformes > Apogonidae > Apogon > Apogon talboti. The sequence goes on from JAPQRQ010000003.1 coordinate 10,348,475, forward strand.
TTAAACACTTCATGACTAGGAGTAGATTTTTGTTAATAATGGTGAAAGTTTAAACTGACTCTGCAGCTTCTGGAGCGGAAACAAACAGAGACACAAGCTCTGACATAATTGGCTCAGCTCCTATATGTGTCTAAGCCAGAGTTTCAGTTAAAAAAAAAAAAAATACAGAAAGAAATGCATCTGCTGGCTGACTGACAGAGAACGATTAGATCGCTAATTGGCTACTGGGTTTTTAACACACCGAGCATCTGTCAGGTTAGATGCGGAATGGTGATGTTCATCTTTAACACAACATTTTTTTCCACTGTATTAACACAAAATGTAGTTTTAATTCATACCGCAATATGTACAAAACATCCAAACATAGCTCTATTGTCACACAGACTGCAGTGCTAATGCTGGTCTGACAAATTCCCAACAATAAACCATCTCTACAGAGCAGGTTGAAGCCAACTGAGACTTCATCAGCTGTGTTGTCGTCATCTAAAACTCCTTTAGACGACGCCTCAGAGGAAGGAACGTCTCATTTCCTCTCAGCTCAGATCTTTTACTTTTACATCTTTATTGGAAGGAGCTGAGATGTCTGGAACAGATGCAAGTGAGGAATGCAATAAAATGAACCCATATGTACTACAATACTCTTTGGCTGTCAGTGTTGGTCTTGCATTTCTAGAAGACACAAACAAAAACTGCCAGAGAATGTATTTTTGAATTAAATTGAACCCTAACCCTAATGACGACAATCCCATCTCTGACCAGAACATCTTCAATCATGATTGTGACTCAGCTTGATGACAGTTTTATGTTCCTCAAGAGCAGCTACACACTTGTTTCAGTATCCAGACGGCTATTTTTGTCATAATGTCTGCAGAGCAAATTAGAGAGAAAAATGCACCAGTCTGTCAGTGAGTGACGTCACCGACAGACTGCTGCTCCGGTTCCATTGTCTCGCCACCTTCTGCTCATCTCATACCTACTGATGAACCACATTCTCCTTTCCTGATTCATGGTCGATAATGTCACGTACCACACTTCACTCCCTCACTGTGCTGTGTTTACTGTCTGTGTGTGAATCTGATCTTCTGTTGACCTGGTTAAATCCCATTGCCGTATGACATTCTCTTGTCATGTTTATATGATCTCAGAGGAGAGGAATGACATGAGGTTACATCAGCTTGGAAATGCTCATATTGGCGAGTTATTTGTCAAAGCTGCAATGTCAGCATTGGTAATATTCCTGTCAAATCGCACGCGAATATAAGAGCAGTGACAGACCCGAAGAGGATTGTTGTTTCTCCTCGTAGCTCTTAGTTTTTCTTTTATAGCACATCCCCTCATGTCATCCCCTCTGTGTGTGTCCTCTGTGTTTTTAAAGCCTCTGGAAATTTGTTATGACGTAGGAAATATGATGTAGAAGTCCAGTGTCTCACTGAACTACAAAAATACAGACCTGTTACTGTTTCCCCAAACTGTGCCATACTACATTATGCATTGATTGACATATCATTAGCTTGTAATGTTTATAGCTACACCATAACTGGGGCTAAATGTCTTGGCAAAATCCCGAAGTTAGAAAAACCTTAATATGCCATAAAAATATGTGAATAAGTCTATGATGTAAGTGCAGAATTATCTTAAAATGTGGCCCAATACAACCAATGGCCACAAGGCACTGACTTCAGAAAAGCTTTTGTTGATTTAATGTGAGTGCCTTTCTAAAAAAAAACAACTTGTTTTTGCAAATCATTCTGGTCTCATTTGTTTTATTTTGACACTCAAAAAAGTTTACTTGTGGTCCGTCTTTACATCATCGCCCTATAAGTAAGATTTTAGCACTTTGTTGTCTGCCATATTGACCTTTGTTTGACAGGTGGGTTTTATTATTTGCTCACCTGTCAAGTCTCAGTTCTTCTGTTTATTTAATAAAACAGATTTTTTTCCTCGACTGACAGATTAAATATAACTGTGGGTAGTAAATTACTCTTACTAGACCATCAAATTAATAGGTTACGCAAATGTTTGATTAAAGTTACTTTTACCGTAACAGTAGCTAGCTTTAGCATTAGCTCACCTATCACCCATCACACTGAATGTTGTCATTTCTTTGTCTAAAAAGCTAAGATGAAAAGGCAAAAATGCAACTCCGGACTTTAAAACAGCAATTTAAAAAACAATGGAAGTAATGTATTGCTTAACCCTATGTAACGTTAGCAGCTTCCTTTATAAATCTTTTTGTTTAGAGAGAAGATGGATATCTAGTCAGTGCCTAGTATCTGAGTTAAATGTAGCTAGTTAATTTCCATAAAAAAACTAAGTGTAAATTTTATGATTACCTCACAGAATTAATCATGCAATGTCTCAAACCCAATAACTTAGAGTTCACAAAAACATTTGGGATTGGAATGAATTTCCAAGTCAGAAGGACATTGTGTATTTAGGTTTCCAGAGACTTTAAAAGGTCGAGGATTCAACCTACTCCTACTTTGGGACATGTAGCAGAAGTAAATACAGAAATGTGCTTTTGGAAAAACATATTTCACATTTTTCCATATGCAGATGGCAATATTATGTTACATCTTTAGTAAGAAATTGCTCACATATGGAAAAATGGTATGTTGTTCTGAAAACCTCTCTTTCCAAATTGAACTATTCACTGTCTTTCCATATATTTTCACTTTCCTATCCATAATCTAACTAAGGTGGTTCTTTACTCTGATTTTGACATGTGTGTTGTGTTTAAAGGACTTGGACAAGACCCAGACTGAGATCATGCGTCATCACACTAGCATCAGTGAGCTGAAGAGGAGTTTCATGGAGTCGGTACCGGAGCCTCGGCCCAGTGAGTGGGACAAGCGTCTTTCCACAAACTCGCCTTTCCGCACAGCGAGTATCAACGGGCAGTTGCAACCAGCGGTGAGTTCTGCAGCATGGGTACAAAGCACACTGCAGCGGTATATGATTGTTTTTGAGAAGACATAAGATCTTTCACACTGTCGCTTCATATGTGGTACTCAGTCTAAAAATAGCAAGATGTGAAAAGGTATATTTTTCACATAATGTGGCTGTGCTGGCAGTTTTTCCTGTCCCATTGTTTGTGCTAAGCTAGACTAAACACACCGTGACTGCACAGATATATATAACTCACCCTCCTCATGTGTAAGATGTCAAACAAAACCCCGCATTCACTTTTTCAACAGTGTAAAATGACACTTAACCACAGTCTCTTGTCTGTGTAATCAATAAAGTGCTGTCCACACCAAGAACAATAACTGTAAATATAAAGATTAAATTCATCCACAGTACAACTGACAACCAATCTAAACAGACTGTCTTCACAGCAGACACATTTTGGCTTGTTAAATAAGCAAAGCACAGGTGTTAATAACATTAGCAATGGTTCTGTTCCTTTCAGTTAGACAGTTGCAATGAACCAGGGCATTTAATAATACCACTTTAATAATACCAACTTCACCTGTGCATTTTCTGCTTTAACACACCAAAATATCTGTTGTGAAAAAAGTCTATACATCCAAATTTGCACAGCTTCACATTACATCCCATTATCTCTGCATGCCAACCGGTTTAGCTTTAGCTTATTCTTATTTACTGTATAAGAATTAGAATAAAAACAATAGCATAAAAGTGTTGAAAAGTAGCTGTAGCAGTGCATCTTTCAGCAACACGTAAGAGAGATGCTGTTTATTTTAATATATACTAGCACTGTCAAACGATTACAATTTTTAATCAGATTAATCACAGGGTTGCTGTGGATTAATTTTGATTAATCACGATTAAATATCATTCATTTTTAA
>JAPQRQ010000003.1:10352691-10367899 GCA_037367365.1 Apogon talboti
GGGCCAACATGCTGTTTAGCGTCTTCCATCTTTATCGGTTGGTTCTGCTGCCTGTCACTACTGGATCAACTGCCCATATGCGCAACTTTGACTCTACTTGGACAAACTGCTGAAGTACGTTGGCAGAGACGTTCAGAGTCATTCTGTGCTGCAGATGGGCTAGTTGCGTTAAAATTTTTAATCAGATTTATCATGATGATGGATTAATCTGTGTAAATGCATTAATCTTGACAGCCCAAATATTTACTCTTTGTTGCTCGTTTTGCACATTCTTGTATGGAACAACTCTGCCTCCATAGAATCCAAGATCACCCACATCCACACAGCTGGACCACATGGCATGTGTATACACAATGTTTCTGTTGATTTGTTCGGATACATTGTTATCAGTATACTTCTTGCTTTTGGTGTGGACTGCCTTTAAGGAGCTAGAGTCAGGATGTGGTTAAAACTGGAAGGTTGGGGAAACAGCTAGCCTGGCTCTATGTAAAGTTAGAAAAATAACCTACCACTACCTGCAAAGCCTGAAGTACTTATACGCACAAACACATGAAACAAACACAGATGAGAAGACGACAATTTTAGCTTTTCTATACAAAGTCTTTGGTTCATGTTTAGACTGTTAAAACCTTAAAAGCCAAAGTTAATCACAAAGCTACTGAGGTGTTGGCAGGAGTATTTTCTTACTATGACAGAGCCAGACTCACTGTTTGTTGAAGAATATCTTGTATATATCACACACAGCCCCTTTCAAGTCGGGGCACAAGACTTCAGATCATTTATGTGATGATGGACATTTATGCAGATATGACCACACACTTGGACCCATACAACCTACAAACACATGTTCCCACTATGGTTTCCAACCTGAGGTTCTGGCCCCCCTCATTGACCACCAATAGGCGTATATATTTCTACACATTTCTACATTATAAATAAAATCAAAATGTGCTAATTAAACAAACTGTAATTTTTTTCACTCTGTAGCTGGTCACTGAGGTGTTCACAGTAATAACCAAGGATGAGCAGGATGAATAAATGAAATGAACTATAAGTCAATTTTAAGTGAAATATGGATGGTAAATGTTTGAAATATGTATGGGAGGTGCAAGGATAAAAACGTTGGGAACCATTGCTCTAAATGCAGTCTAACATGCATCCAGGGGACAATACATACATATTTCCATACATATACACATCGTTCCTTGACTGTTGTCTATGACGGATACGGCAGGCGTCCACGTTTTACTGCATCATTTGAACTGCACACTGATTTGCCACTTGGTGGTGCTGTTGGCTTTTTCCATGTCATTCCATTGCTTCAGCATGACTGTATCTGCAGTCACAGAGAGACGTGACACATTAGGTATTTCTGTTGTATTTGCTGAAGTGAAGGTGGTGTGTGTGTGTGTGTGTGTGTGTTGTGTGTATGTGCAGGGGAGGATGTCCACAGCTGCTGCATACAGAGTAGTTGGTGGCTTGTCTGAGGTAAAGGTACTCTAATCTGGTACTTTGTGGCACAGGCTGCAGCAGGTCAACACTGTCCAGCATTTCTTTATGAGCAGTATAAAGAATGGCACCTGGAGGCTCTGGCCATGGCCCACTGGCAGGAATCGGTTCTCCGACTTACATGAACTGTGCTCGGCTGCAATGTTAAAGGTTTCGTGTGCTTCATACTAACTGGTTTGTAAACACCCCGAGTTCTGATGTCTGTGGAAAGATGTGAAGGAGGGGATTTCAGGAAATGGATTCGACTATCCAACAAGCATTTCGTTTGAAGCATACCGACGCCTTTATAGGTGCCCCGTCCCAGAGCCCATCCACTTTAACCCTAACCTCACCCCTTACCACTGGCTTCGCTCTATGAATGGCCTCTGCAAGCTTCGTCATCCTGCTTAATCTGCCAATGAGTCGCATGGCCCAGTTTATCCTGATACACGCATGACTCTTCTGCCTGATATTATCAGTGAAAGAGAGAGAAAAAAAAAACAGGATAACAAACTAAACCAGTGATAAATAGCCAGAAAACTGACCCCCTCCTCTTCATCTGTTTTACCCTCCAATCCTCACAATCCTCATCCCTGTATTTATCCCTCATTGGATGTCTATGTGTTTTTCTGTGTCTCTGTCTTGTGCTGTGCTTCTGTCCTCATCATTTCCTCTTCACCTTTAAAGTCCGGCCTTGTTTTCCCCCTCAAATCTCCACCAACTCCCTCTTCTTCTCCACGACCTCCACCATCCTTTCCTTGGCTGCCAGACAATGACACTGAAGGTCAGAGAGGATCTCGTTCCTCTTGGCCACCGGAGCGTCCCTCTGCCTCTCAGCCCTCCTCCATCCATGACTTGAAGACACAATTTCTCTCCCAGACATAGAGTCCTGCACAATAATCACATCTACTTTTTATACTCAAGATTCCAGCCATAACAGCACTTTTCTGCTGAAAGCCTGAGGCACAATTCCAGTAATTTCACATTATTGCTGAATGCTAGGAATTATGATAACACATAAGATGAAAAAATAGAAAAAGTCTTCATTGCATCACCATCCACAAGTTAAAAAATAACCCAGATTCTTCCTGAGCTGGGAGATTTTTGCAGACTAAACACAGATCTTGCCTCGTATGCAGTATAACATCCTGAAAAATTAGTTCATAAATTTTGCTCCGAAAGTCAAGATAATTGGCAAAGCAAACCAGTGCAAATGTCATTATGGTTTATCTACCCTCCGATAGGCATTTTTTTCCCCCAGCGTTTCTTCCTTCCTCTTGGCACTGCCGAAATGGTTTGCACTAGTTAGTATTTTAGCTGCCAAAGGATGCCTTTGCCAGTTCTCACCATGAAACAGACTATTAATCAGTTCACTCCTCCTCATCCTCCTCTGCTCGGTCAGAGATGCAGCCCGACCACCTTACTGTCTTTACCCGCGAAGAGCTACAGCATCCATCGGCAGCTGTGTGTCAGCATCTCCTCTTAGTTTAATGATTAAACAACAGTTGATAAGCTGTAATTTAGGTCAGCGTCAAATAGTAATGGGCTAAACAGCAGGCACTTACTGTAACTTCCAGTCAAAGCCAATAATGGTAAAAAAAAAACACAAAGTTAAGATAAGAGTAGAGGTGTCAGAAAAGGCTCATGTCATCACAGGACTGTACTACTTGCAAAACAGATTAATTGTCTTAAAGGTGCTATTGCACCATTTCATAACCATAACAAACAGGTCAAAAATGAGGCTTTAAAAGGCAGGATGTCCCACTACTTTTGATACTTTCGATCAGAAGTTTTAACTTATTTCTTACAATGTTAACCTGCACGCACCAACAGCCAGTGCCCAAAAACATCTACTGATCTAAAATTTTTAATAACTTTTTAATCACTAATCCTTCCAATGCTTTTTAATAATTCAGGTAAAATGCAGTTTCGCAGTTTTTGAGCAGCATCAAATCTGACTCGTTTAGATGTTTAGAGGCTCCATAGTCATCATGGAAACACTGTGATTTTCTGCTATGTCGATTGACCAGTAAAACCCATCTTGAATTCAGTTAATGGTATATTTTTCTGAAAAACTCACTTTTGTTTTGATATAAAGAAACCTTTGAATTTGTTACGAGCTTTTATAATCGTCTACCCAATCAGTAAAGTGAATGTAAGAAATTAACTGCTTTTTACTGAAAAAAATAAAACAATAAGGATAATATAATAAATGGTGAAAAATCACGTAGGAAACATTAAATATAGAGGAAAATTAATTTGCTAGTTGCCACAAAGATAGATGTCTTTCTTTGAGGGTTAAATGTCATATGATCCTCTCAGTGTTCATTTAATCCAGATGATAAGTGGCATTCTGTTTTGTTTGCTAACATGGATCCATCTACCATAAAAAGTGGAATTCACATCCACTGAAGGAAATATATTTTCTCTTTTGTTTCATTCTCATCCTCTATTTTCTATTGTGATAAATAATCATGCATAAAAAGAGTTGTGTTGTGTCCTGTGCCACCGTAAAATTTCCAACTGTTTTAGATTTTCAGATGAAATGAATGAGCCACAGGACCCATGAAGAGACAAGTGTATGTTGATTTAATCCCTCAGTAAGTCTGTGATCACTGTGATCGGTCTCTTACAACAGCAGTTCATTTCAGATGAAGCCATCTGTAGCCATTGCGCGTATCCTGCAGTGCCTTGCAGCTGTTGCATACATAATGATTTTTCATCTTGTGCAGAGATAATGTGTCGTTTTACACCTGATTCTGACATTGAACAAGTACACTATCCTACCTGTCGGCTGCAAAGAACAGCTCAAAGCAAAAAAACAAAAACAAAAATACTATTAACAAAAAGCAGAGAAAATCAATGCTGACACGCTGCAGGATCATTTCTACAGTGATAACATGCAACAGGAACACACTGTACACAAATGCAACAAATGCTTGGCTTATTGCGGCAGTACAAATCAAAAGCATGACACATTAGCTTTGAATACATGTTTATACTGGCAGTGGGACGTGCTGTACAACACTACAGATCCATTTCAACTGGAAGAAACAAGTTGCTGTTTAATGGATTTTATAAATCAGGATTATTACAGATTAATACAATTTGAGCCTTATATATTAAAAATGATTGCATCTTATACTCACTTTACTACTTGAAGTCATTATTGGTGATAAAATATAATCAAACAACCAAGTTTGAGTCAAAACGAAAATAAAATAAAATTAGCATTTCTGAAATTATTATCTAAACTATATAAAGATCCAACAAACAGACTGACATTGTAGATTTAAATTTGATTAACTACATTTAGACAATATTTACCATAACTGTACAATAATAAATTATTACCAGCAGGGCCAAAATATTACATATATATTAGAAATATTATAAATAGTAGACCAAATATTAACATTTAGGTAACCCCCCCCCCCCCACACACACACACACACACACACACACATACACACACACACACACACACATAACCTAACCTAAGCCCATTTGGAGGTTAATTAAAAGCAGACCTACCTAACCCTTAATTAGGGTCCAAAGGTAGGGTAGGATACTAGTGTAATTTACTGTTGTAAGATATCACATATACACCTCAGACATTTACTTTACAAGCTGTAAGGGACCCTTCCCATGCTAGAATCCCCCCACCCTTTACTTTTGCTCCAACCTCACCTTCCTTCATCTTCATCCCCTCTTTTCTCTTAATCTTCCAACGTCCTTCTCCTGTCAGTTGACCATATCCCACTTGTCTGTTCATTGTTATCTGTCTCTCTTGGTCTGCTGCTGCTGCTGAGCACAGCGAGGGAGGCGGTCTCTATTCGGACACAAGGTAAGATCATATAGTTTGTCCCCAGCGCCAGGAGGGCCGCCGCTGCCCAGACACGACTACCTGCTGGAGGAAGATGAAGATGAAGAGGACAGTGAGGTTGAATGGGTTGATGATAATGAGGAGGAGGAGGAGGAAGAGGAGGGAGAAGCTCATGGCCACAGCCTAAAGGTGTCCATCAATGTGCCAGAAGATGGGAGGGGCTTGGCCCACCCATGTGAGCTAACCCCAGTCAGGCTCCAACCCACCCGGATGTCCTTCTTTCTGTCGGGGCTCCTGGTGATGGCTCTGACCGTGCTGTGGCTGGCCTTCATTTAAATGAACAAAGAAACACAAGGATTCCCGAACTTTTATTTCTGCAAGGTGTCCTCCGCCTCCATAGACGGATCAGTCAAGCGCTGTGTTGCCCCTCTACCTCGAATCTGCTGTGCAAGCGCATTCATTGCTTTTTCTTTCTGCCAAGCACCCGGTTCAGCCTCAAAGTTTTGCAAGATTCACAAACGCTTCTTCAGGTAACAAGATTTGCAGGGGTTGGTGGAGATTAAAGCCAACGAAGAGCAGGACAGATCCTAAAACTCTGCTGCTTTGACACCTGAGACCAGCTCCACTGTGTGGATGTGTTAGTTCTGAATGGAGAATTAACGCTTGGATACTCCTTAAGCCATAAAGACCCAAACAGCCACTGGCAACCAAAAGCATCTACTGATCTAAACTGTTTAATACATGTTGATCCACTAATTCTATCAATACATGTAAATAATTGGTGTAAAATACAGTTTGTCATCTTTTCATGGTCATCAGATATGACCCATTTGGACGTTCAGAGGCTCATTAATTAACATTAATTCACCAGTAAAACTCATGGAGTTGGATCAACGACAGTGGATGGAGACACTTGATTTTATATTCAGTTAATGATATATTTTGGTGAAAAAGTCAGTTTTTCTTCAGTTTTCTCTGTTTTTGATATAATAACTCTCAACTTTTATGAACATCTATATGATCAGTGAATTGAATATAGGAAAAAACATGATATACACTGAAAAAATGCAAAATACAGAAAATTATATTATAATAAATGGTCATAAATCACTTAAGAAAGGTTCAATAGAGAGAAAATATCTTTTGGGAACTGCCATAAAAGTAGCACTGGGTCTTTATGGGTTAAGGTAGTAGACTAGTTAGCAAGACCCGCTAACATTAGTGGCTTATGTGGGAGTAGACATGTCCTTATACAAAGACATTCATGGAGTGAGAAAACTGATTATGTGCATAATGAATTATACCCCAGTGTAAATGAAGCAAGCTTGTTTTTTTATTGCCTGGGAAACAAACTATTGCATTTTTGCATTTTAAGAGAATGAATGTGCTATTTCCTATGCCTGTTGCTAGCTCACCAGCTCGCAAAATGCTTTAAACAACCAGATACCGGTTAAATTAAGATGCATATACACTTTTTTTTTTTTTTTTAGAATATCTACTACATTGGATCAGAAGTGTTAAGAATGTATGCGTAGCTTAGCAGAGTGCTTTTTGTGATAACTTTGGACCAAGTATCAGCAGACAATCAGGCCAAGTGCGAGTAAAGAATCTGCCCATGAAGATAACAAAATACTCAGGAACGCATCATTTTATATGTTTTTCAGTACATGTAGTAGAACAAATATCAATTCTGCCTTCATTAATAATTGAAACCCTAGTCTATGAATATTTTAAACAAAACAAGAATATGAAGCTGGCATGATGACACACAAATGGTACACCAGGATAGTTCTAGATGCAAGAAAACATGAAAGGATAATGTACTTATCTATTTCAGTCCTTAAAGGAAGCACATGAAGTATTGAGGTGAAGAACGATGGGAAGAAAAGACCTTTTACACAGCCAAGGGGTTTGGAAAGGGATTTATGAGACAAACAGAGGGATATTTTCAATCCATTAAGAAACAACCGGCTAAAGGATAGAGAAAATTGATAGGTAGTAAAGTAATCATTTTATGAGAAGTAATATTTGATATGGATGCAAAGTACAGTACATCATTTTGGAGTTTTAACCCAGTACTGTCCTGCTCATATCTTCCAAGGCCTTAAACTGAAGCGGTTGCACTTCTTAAAACATGCGATACCTGTTTACATGACATAACCAGTGGAAATGCTGATCTTTTTTGTTGTACTGCTATTTAAGGTGTTTTGTTTGTTTCTAGAGCTACAATATGCAACTTTCCCTTCCAACCAAGGACGAGTTTCATTAAAATGGGTGGTGAACTACGACATGCAAGCAGTCTTTATAACATGACACGCGGTAGAGTAGTTGGTCATTCTCTTTTGTAATGTTTTTTGGTACGCAATGCTGTAGCTTTGTCTTATGGCAATTAGCCACTGCCCAGCTCATGGCTGTCCAGGTCCATATGGTACTCCCACAGTGACGGAGCATGTAAGGTCTGTTATATTTAGACAAGCTCTGGACCAGACACACATGTAGCCCTCTTGTTTTTGTTATTGATCGGGGATTATATATCAATCCATCCTCTATATGTTGAAATGTTTCATTAGATATACTTGATTTGCTGTCTGCTCTAGAGGTCACCAAAGCCATTATGACTCGTACCCTGGGGACTGTGATTATCTGTATGAGCTCCATCAATGTCAATCCAAATAGTCCAATAAAAATGAATTCTGTTAATCTTTGGTTGAAGATAAATAAACTGGACTGATCCCTGAGGGGGGTGGGGGGGTATCTGGATATCTGTACACTGTGGACCAACCAACAAGGCAACAATATCCATACTATCAGTTTGAATTGGATTTGTCAAAGTGAGAGCCACACTAGTTTATAATATTACCCATAAACCTACAACTAACCCTCATTCCAGTAACACCTGTCTTTGCTCTGTTTTCACTAAACTACATAGTGTGGGAGCACTGGTTTTTAGTTTGGTTTTTATGTCATAGATTGTGTAGCAATGCTGACAATAACTACGTGTCTTCCGTCTAAACATATTCCTTCTAAACATACTATACCCTAAATTGAATTCAAAGTGAAAAGTTGCATATTTAGCTGCATGTTGTGTTCAGGCACACTACCCTCTAAAAACTGGAAAATGGAATATTGATTAGAGCGCATTTGTTGGAGATTTATTGTGGTCCATTGGGTTAATGCTGGAAGTATGTTAATGCTGTGAGCATGGTCCACTTAGATCCAACTGAGACTTTTATTTTTACCCCCATTAGATTATGCTGCTGTTTAACTTTCAATCACTAAATTCTGTCTTTTAAATGGCTTTGTTTTTTGCTTGAAATGCCACCTTCTCAGTGCCCTATATGTTGAAATTACGCATATTTCACTCTATATAAATATGTACCCAACGTGTGCTTAATTTTCTGTCATTGTAATCATTTAGATGCTTGTATATGTATAGGTGGTGATCAGACCCTTCATTTTAACATCTACAGTAACAACGTAATCTAACTCTGGGAAAGTGTAATGTTTGCCCTTTGAAATGTGTGTGGGACTTACATTATGAGAAGCTCAAATGTGTCTTTACTACTTTTACAACAATGCTGATTAACTAAATATACCCATAAAATACTGTGCATGCTTAGTACATGTATTTGATGTATTGATGAGTGTGTGCATGTATGTATGACCTGCTACTGGATCAATTTTCTTGGTTTTATGGATGACTTACAAATGATGATTTTCACTGTGATATTATTAGAATGACTACAATGGAGTTTTTTTTTCTTTATTAATGGACTTATTCAGACACCTACTGTTCATTAGTGTCGCGATTCAACTTTATTGGCATATTGTGAGTTTCTTAGTATTCATTATAACACTCCAGTAGGTATAAGTTGTGTTAAAGGTAATATAATGATAATAAATGCATCAAACCGGGCAGGTGTACAGTTGAATATTTTAAAACCGTCTTTGCAATCTTCTGGCTGTTATTTCTTTTATTGCATGGCTTTGATGATATTGCTTCCTAAATTCCATATATAGGTTGTTAATTGTGCTCTGGTTTTATTTCAGTGAGGAAGAAGTGAAAGCCAGAAATGCGATCTGCATTGTTTTTTAATTGGCACTCACACATTTGCCAGCTTTTGCAAAGCACCAGGCCACCTGTCTGCTGCATTAGATATGCTCATCAGCAGTAATGTCGGACCTGGCTTCTGCATGCATAGCGCTTACAGAATTGCATTGAATTGTTGTTGCGTTGGCTGTTTCTGTGCAGCAGTGTTGTGGGTCGCACCCTGAATGTGTGTTGCTACTGAGCATGCCCACACTGAGCTGATAGTTCTGTTTAGTTATCCATATCCGAGTTCTATTATTGTTCTTTCAGTTAACCTTGCTGCTCACTGATGACTCTGGTCATGGTTCTTTACTGATGCAACACCGTATATTTACTCTTCATGGCTTTGCTTTTTTCTACAGGGTGATGTATCTGTTGTTAACATCACTGGTTTTGTACTTAATCACCACAGAAAGATGAGATAGCCACACAACACTTTGCTCATCACAAAATTGCATTTCACTAACCACAGCATCTTGCATGTTGGTTTAAGCCAAGAGTCTTACTTCATATTCCTTAAAGAGTATGGAGTATGCAATTTCTGAGGATGACTGCTGATATTTGGACTCAAGTCAATGTCAACACACTCCTACCTTCAGTGCCTCCCTAATTTCAGTCCATTCTATCCTGTGCATGAGTATCTCCCTGGTGCTGAATGACTGGATGTCAGTCTTAAATGGTGTAGTTTGGATCATTCTGTGGACTATGAGTATATTTAGCCTGTATTTAGCTCAACATTCAGTCATCTTCAGAACCACTTTATCCTCAAGAGGGTCACATGGGTGCTGGAGCCCATCCCAGCTGCCTATGGGCAAAGGCGGGGTACACCCTGGAGATGTCGCCAGTTCATCACAGGGCTGATATTTAGGCCCAATCCCAATTCACCCATTAGCCCTCCCCCTTACCCTTACACATACCCCTCAGCCCTTGCAAGGGGTAGGGGTTGAAATATTCCCCTACGAAATGGGACAACCCTTCCAGATCTGTTATGTCATCAGCGGTCATCGATGCCGCTATAAACAAATGCGACAACTTTGTTTGCGAAAGAATTCACCATGCCATCAGCAGCTGTAACTGTCTCTGTTGCATAGGCTTTGGGCATCTTTTTGTGGCTATCAACCACAAACCTCAGAAATGCGGTCTATAATACATTGAAATGGCAATAAACGGTCGATAATATAATTAAGTTATTTACGAAGAACACACATACATTTGTGTGTTTCTTTTTCATCACACTGCTGCACTTTTTTGCTGTGTTTACCTCCATCTTGCCGATGATTCGAACAGAATTATGGGAAATTTCCCATACCCCTCCATTTATAGTGTGGTCCTGAAAAATCTCCGTTTCATGAGCCAAACAGCCCTCCCCCTCCGACTCATTGAGTATCGGTACACCCCTACCCCTTCATGTGAACATGCAAAATGGAGGGGTAGAGCTAAGGGGGAGGGTCAAAGGGTGAAATGGGATTCAGCCATAGAAATAAACAACCAATCACTCACATTCACACCTGTGGACAATTTAGATTAACCAATTAACCTATCAGTGTATGTCTTTGGATGGTCGTAGCTCAAATATACAACCAAAACAGCAGCTGTGGTAAGAATAGCAAATCTGACCTGAGTTTACTAGTTTACTATTAAGCATCTATAAAACTATCACTACACCTATAAATCAAGATATTACATTTTGAAGGATTTTATTGATTTAATTGATTTTTTTTTTGTTTTAATTTTACTTAATCAGATTTAGACAGTTAATTATGCAGTGTGTTTCATCCCCTGACTCCTAGATGGCAGTGTTGGTATCTATCTTTTTGCACAGAACATTTAGTCATGGTAAAGAGAGATGGTAGAAACGTAGACATCATAAACATATGATGGTCTGCTCAACATAGCTCAGAAATAGAAGCTTATAAATGCAGATGTATATGCTTAGTTTAGTATATTATTCTTTCTAGTTTAGGCCACTAACAACATTTTAGTCAGTAGGAAAATTACACTGGATAGATCTTTAGGGTAAGATTCCTAATTTTGATGTTTTTCTATGTCTAATGAAACGTGAACTGTTGAGATCATAAACGTCACAGGAGATTTGCGCTAATGAAAAGAGCTCAGTTTGGTTATGATCCCTCTGCAGTTAACAGTCCAGTCCAGTGCCGTTTGGGATAACAGTTAATGTAGGTCACGGTAATGTTTCTTGATGGAAGCTTCAAAGGTTTTGCTGACTTTGTGTTTTCGCTTCCTTCAGTCTCCAGTGTTGAAGACCCAGACAATCACCATCGCAGACGTCACAAACTCCCTGAGAGGAACTGTGGCCTACAAAGACATCCCCATGGTTCACACCGAGACCAAGACTATTACCTATGAGTCAGCCCAGGTAACAGGCATTCTGGGATTAGATAACGACATTTTCAATATCAGGTATCAGAAGGTTACTTTAGAAGGGAGACGTGTTATGACTTTCATTGTTTTCTGACATAAAAGTAATGTTAAAATGGAAATATTTGTATTAAATGTGGTCAGAGCCGATCGATGATTGGTCTCCGAAAGCTCAGGCTCCAGCAAAGACAGTTAATCATGATTTCCTAAATAAGTGAGTGCAGCTCCAGTTTATAATAATTTGGGGCAATGTAATGAAGCTATTCATTTCACTTCCTTTTTATTCATGGACCTAGACAGTTTCTTAAGTGTCAGTTTAGACTGGGGCTGCATTATTTTTTGTTATGTCATATCTCTATAGAGCTATTTACAGATAGTGACACTTAATATGTAGTGATATTTAGTTTCAGATTTATTTTAGCTTGTCATTCTAGACAAACTACATTAGAGCTGCAGAGAGTTTTATAGTATTTTACAGCCATTACTGATTTTTAAGTGTTTTTAACCCATAAAGATCCAAACAGCCACCTGTGACCAATACCATCTACTGATCTAAACTGTTTAATACCTGTTGATCCACTAATCCTATCAATACATGTAAATAACTGATGTAAAATGCAGTTTGTCATCTTTTCATGGTCATCAGATATGACCCATTTGGACAGTCTAAGGCTCCATAGTTACCGTGGAAACACTGTCATCTTCTGCAACATTGATTCACCAGTAAAACCCATAGAGTTGGATCAATGACAGTGGATGGAGATGCTTGGTTTCTGTTCAGTTATTGATATCTTTGCTCAAAAAGTCACTTTTTCTTCAGTTTTCTCTGTTTTTGATATAATCACCCTCAACTTTAATTTTAACTTTTAAGAACATCTACATGATCAGTGAATTAAATATAGGAAAATACATGATTTTTCACTGAGGAACTGCAAAATGCAGAGGATGCTGTAATAAATGGTGATCAGTCACATAAGAAAAGCTAAATATAGAGAAGAAACTATTTTGGACCCAGTGCCACATAAGTAGCACTGGGTCTTTATGGGTTAATAAAACAAACTAAGAAGTGCTTTTGATTAGTACTACCATTATCATCATGTGACATCTGTAACCCACCTCAACCATCAACTCATTCACATGTTCTAGTTATTCTACTCTAAAACAAATTAATAACTGTCCTTTTCAGTTCTGACGCACATATGATAATTTATGTAAGATATTTTACTGCATTGCCCTTGTTCCATTAGTTGTTAGATTCAGACTTTTATATCTTATTTACTGTACTGTCTGGTTTAATTGTGTATGTTTTAATGGATTTCTTTGATGCTCTTGTTTAACACTGAAAAGGTGTCTCTCCCACAGCCAGTGGACAGCCTGGCAGAGAGGGACTCAGGAGTGCTACTGAGTGCCCAGACCATCACCTCCGAGACCATCAGCACCACCACCACCACCCAAATCACCAAGGTCTGTTTTCTGCCCTAACAGCCACACAGTCGATACAGATCAATACAGTAATTTACTGCTGTGCTGTGATGGATCAGTGCTTTGAGGATTGACCCTTCAGCATGCAGTATTTAACCTGGTACAGACTGATTAAGATGGAGACTGTAAACAGCGTGCCAATTAATCAAATCACTATTTCTTCCATGTACCTCTTTGTTTTGGCTAAGATAGTTAATTTAATTTCTTTGTGGAGGAGGCCTTCCAAACCAGTTCAGTGGTTAGTTTATACTCATCATCCTCCTGTCTCTATAAAAGACCAAACAAAATCCTGCAGAGGTTTTCTTTCATTGTTGTTTTTGTGAACAAAGTGGAACACAGATCTTTTTGTGAGCGTGAGCGTATTTTGTGAGCGTAATCAAATATTTTTTACAGAAATATATCTGATAATATGAAATAATCCTTAATTACAGGAAAAACTCTACAAACTCTTTTTTATCATTAGTTTGTCATTTAATTTTCAGTTCAGTTTATTTAATGTCAGAAGGGTGGTCTACTGAATGTCACAACTACATACCTAGTGGCTACAGACACCATAAGCCAGAATTTTGGGCTGTCTTTAAAAATGTTTACTCATTTTGAACTGATTTTAATTTTCTGTAACTGTGGGCACCAATCCTTTGCCTTCCTAGTTCCAGTACTGTCAGAATGAAAAAGCAGACACACGTCATCCCTGTTGCTAATTATTAATGTCATGATCAGTTACTGATTACTTAAGTCTTTAAAACCTGACATATCATCGCTGACACACCCTGGGCATATGCTTTTTGGATGGCTCTAACTCTTTCTCTCTTTAAGCAATTGGAAAAATTCCACCAGTTTCTGAAACCTGAGCCTTTGTGCTTTATAGGCTTTATTGGGTCATTACGGTAATTTCACTCATGCCTGTACTAGAAACCGGAGAAGAAGCCATTTTGGCAGTAGTATAACATACAGTAAATTGTAAATGACTGCTAGATTTTGAAAGTGCTCTGGAAAAATGGGCAAAAAGACTCACTCACAGCATATTTTCTAACATTTTAATAGTCAAAATAAGATAAAAAGTCCAGATGGGCCATCTTAGCCTTAGAATTTAAAAGGTTAACCCTAACTCTTACAACAACTCTTTCACCAATGTACATCAGCTGAGAAATAAAGAACTATATTGTCTGCATACATAGAGATTCTGCTCCTCAGTGGGATTAGTTGGTGGCTGCTGGGCCCTAAAAGTTTTTGTTTTATTCTGTCCAGATTATCACACAAACTCAGAGTTTACAAACTAAAATAAGATCATCAGTGTTTTAAAAGTCTTCATGTTGGTTGTTGGAGTAATGTGGATGATAGATTTAAACATAGAAAAAGTTATGCATTAAAAAAACCTGACATATTAGTGTGGACATAGCATAGTCTCACATAGCCAAACTACAGACCTCCACACTTCATCAGTGCTATAGATAGATCTGGTACCATCCACTGTCATTCTAGAAGAGAAATAAAAAGTTATCCAAGTAGTTTGGCTAGTTCTGTGGAAAAAGGATATGGCATATGGTGGAACGTGTATATTAAAACAACTAAATCATTGCAAAAGAACACGACACATAAGACATGTACCTTTGATAAATCTTGCTGTTTCCAGGGTGTAGTTGCGGCTCGGAGGGGGACTTTTAAAGCCATAAGACACAGATAGCGGAGAGAAGGAGAATGATAATTCTGCCATTATGTGACAGAAATATTTCCCCTTATTCAAGCCGAGTACTTCCAACGTGCATGACTAGACAGCGCCTAAAGGTTATAACATGATTTACCGTACATCGGCGACATTCTCAAAGCAGTCACTGAGTGGAAGCGTCTCACACAGAACAAAAGTATTCCTGAACAAATGACACGCATATACACAAAGAAAATGACTGTGCGAATACAGGAGGAGGCTGTGGAGGGGGAGGGGG
>JAPQRQ010000003.1:10419978-10432662 GCA_037367365.1 Apogon talboti
CTCCACATCACGGTTTTCACCATTCGCGGGGGGGTCACAGCCCCCATTAACCGCGAAGTGTGAGGGTTCACTGTACTATGACAATCACTGCACTACATTCAGACATCATCAACGTTCCTGCAGAGGATTACATGAAAGACCCAGAAACAGGACAGATGATTTTGAAGAAAAAAAAACAATCAAAGGTGCAAGGAGGGAATTACCAAACAACATCCAAGCTGCTTTAGGAGCGCGTGTCATGGTCACAAGGAATTTATATGTTGAGGACGGTATTGTAAATAGCACCTTTGGAACAATAAGACACATTGTCTCCGACACACAATCTGGATTCCCCTCTGTGTGTACAATTGGTCTTGGACAATCCTCGTGCTGGCAAAAAGATACAAGGTGAATCTGATGACTGGGTCTACATGAAAATATAACCAGAAAAGGTATGGTTTCCCATCAAATTATCCTTTGCATGTACAGCTCACAAGGTGCAAGGCATGACAATGCAGAGAGCTGTTGTGTCTCTAAAATGTGTATTTGAGCACGGAATGGCAGATGTTGCTCTGTCGCACAACCTCGCTTCAAGGTTTGCATATCGTTGATTTCAATGAAAACAAAATATATGCAGATCCTCTTATCACTGCTGCACTTCAAAATATGCTACAAGCCTCATTTCACAGCCACACCGCTGTTGGAGCATGTCACAACTACAGACCCAACTGTGCAGACCATTGAGATCATTCACCACAACACAGATGGGCTCGAATCTCATATTGTGGACATCAAAAGTCATCATGAGCTCAGACCAGATGACATGTTGTGTCTAACAGAAACACATTTGCATGGATCACATGTTTCTACAAATGTGTGCTTAGAAGGGTACAACATGTTTACACGCAACTATATATACTTGTTACACCAAATACCCTGAAATGGCGCACAAACATGGAGGAGGAGCTGCAGTGTACCGCAAGGTTCATATTAAAGCACATGCTCTGACCTACATATTTAATGTCACTGACCTCGCGTATGT
The DNA here is from genome assembly GCA_037367365.1 of Apogon talboti. NCBI lineage: Eukaryota > Metazoa > Chordata > Actinopteri > Kurtiformes > Apogonidae > Apogon > Apogon talboti. The sequence goes on from JAPQRQ010000003.1 coordinate 10,421,000, forward strand.
ACTTGTCAAAATAGAAGAACCATGTGAAGCAATAGTTGCAGCTGTGTACAGGCCTCCAAACTACAGTCTTGATAAGTTTTTACCAAACATGAAAAGCTTCTTAGAATTTCTTGACATCAATAATCATCACCGTCTCATTGTTTGTAGAGTCTTTAATGAGGATCGTTTGTCTCAAGGCAGAAAACAAATAAATGAGCTGTTTCAGTCCAGAGGCTTCACACAACTTGTGAACTGAAAAGCACACACTCCTGGATCTCACATTTCATTTCCAGACCTGAAACCTGCCTTCAATCCAGAGTCCTCCAGACATACTACAGTTATCATGATCCTGTTTACTGTATTTTGACATTGTAAGTGTTCCTTACTAGCAGTACATACCACTTTTTTAGCTTTTACATGTCAATGTTTTTCATGCAGATAATTCAGATCCAACCATCTGTTCACAAAGACTAAACATGTTAAACTTAACAGTGTGGATGCTGTGAGTTTGTCATACTGAAGACACTGTGGATGGTTTTAATGAGCACGTTAGCCAAAGACTTGATCGTATTTTCATTTATCACTTTACACTCAATAAGAGCGAATCGGAGCTCAGTTCACACTGGCCCAGCTTGTGAGGCCAAAGGTCACTTAGACACATGCTTTAAAAGCTCACCAAGCCACACACACACAAACACCACGCAGATAATTCAGATTCAACACAGATACACACATACAGTGGACAGTGACATACGTCACAGTTGGGTGACGTATGTCACAAAAATCCTCAATATGAAATGAGTCTCTAAGCACAAAGAGTGATGATTTTTCTCTCATTCACTCCCATGTTAAATTTCTCTCACTAACATGTTTGACTAACTCCATGTTCCCACAATAACTGCTTCTTCAGTTCTGACTTTTTTCCACATATTATACATCAATATGTTCACAAGACTCTCTACAAGCCTCACATGCAAGAATCTTTGAGATAGGATGTACGGTTATGGATTAATATCAGTTTGTTTGAGAGGTGGCTCTGTAGTTAATTTAACATGGACACCCATGTCTCTTCCATAGAATCATCATTGAAGTGGGTTACCTAGCAACAGATAAACAAAAGGACCATGTTTTCGTGTGCTGTACGGACATGCCAGTTGAGAGGTTATTCAACTTAATAATGCCAGTGGACTTTACCAAGAAAGTAAAGGAATGAACTGTATCAGAGGATCTACAACCCATGGTGAATTGAAATTCATAGCAGAGGCTCCTTGGGGCAAGGTTTAGAATGGGACAAAGTTCAAATTGGTCTAACTTGAAAACAGTTTTTAAACTTTAAACTCAGGTAGCTAAATAATATTAACTCACAGTTTCAGTTGTCATCAGTCCAGGCAACTGTCACTACAATCATGTAACCACAACAAAGCCGGTTGCCGCGATGATGTCATGTCCAACAAAGATGGTTGCCACGGCAATGTAACCACAACAGAATTTCTTTTGTTTGGATAGTGATCATTTAAAAGGCTTTGACTGTAAACTGTGAGGACGAATATTTTCTCTAAGTTTTGGTAGATTTCATTTGACTTCATTTTTGGCAGAAAGTGGAACAACAAAATAAAATGGCTTTTTCATCATCATCATCCAAGCTGATCCAGGCCAAGACCAAGGAGCTGGAGATTATCCGAGACATGTTTGAGGCGCTTACAGTAAGTTGATAACCTACATAGAAATCCCATTTAACTTAATAGGAATGTCTTGTGCCGTTTCCAACTATATGGCCTTATCTTTCTACTTAGGCCTACTCTTACTTCTCCATTACCTTTTGACCAAAACTTTAGCTTATAAATTGGCTTTCCATGTCAGCCAATGTCTAATGCCTGGTTTATTTTATCCACAGAATGCATGCACCAATGACGGTGTCACCATGGAAGATTTGGCAAAAAAGATATTTGATTGTCGGGACTTTACACTGGACCGTGTAACTGCCATGGTGCGGGTCATAAGAGCTTCCAAGCAGCAAGAACACTTCCTGCGGGAAATGATAGCAAATTTGAAAAGTGAACTCCATAAAGTTCAAGCGCACCTTGATCAGTATGAAGGTGATTTTAATCTATTGGATGTGCAAATGGGTAAGTCACCTCACATAAATACAAATGTGCACAACACAGCACAGACATAGGCCTCTGTCTACATCGACAATTATGTTAACATTCTTCCATGTTATTTTCAAGAGTCAAAAGCTGAATCTCCAATGCAGCATGAAGCAAATGCCACAACCAGTGAAAATAAAATGGCTTTTTCATCATCATCATCCAAGCTGATCCAGGCCAAGACCAAGGAGCTGGAGATTATCCGAGACATGTTTGAGGCGCTTACAGTAAGTTGATAACCTACATAGAAATCCCATTTAACTTAATAGGAATGTCTTGTGCCGTTTCCAACTATATGGCCTTATCTTTCTACTTAGGCCTACTCTTACTTCTCCATTACCTTTTGACCAAAACTTTAGCTTATAAATTGGCTTTCCATGTCAGCCAATGTCTAATGCCTGGTTTATTTTATCCACAGAATGCATGCACCAATGACGGTGTCACCATGGAAGATTTGGCAAAAAAGATATTTGATTGTCGGGACTTTACACTGGACCGTGTAACTGCCATGGTGCGGGTCATAAGAGCTTCCAAGCAGCAAGAACACTTCCTGCGGGAAATGATAGCAAATTTGAAAAGTGAACTCCATGAAGTTCAAGCGCACCTTGATCAGTATGAAGGTGATTTTAATCTATTGGATGTGCAAATGGGTAAGTCACCTTACATAAATACAAATGTGCACAACACAGCACAGACATAGGCCTCTGTCTACATTGACAATTATGTTAACATTCTTCCATGTTATTTTCAAGAGTCATAGGCTGAATCTCCAATGCAGCATGAAGCAAATGCCACAACCATTGCGTCAACAGGAGCTGAAGTGGGACAGCCCACTTTCACACCTTCTCACCGTCCAGCAGAAGCAACCAGAGCTGTCAAATTATATATATATAAATTATATGAGTTACTTTACTTTTAAACACACACACACTCTCTCTCACATACACAGCACAAAGTGTATGTGTTTATTTTTTGGGTTATTTCATGTGCTTGCCAGGAGATGCAGACATGGACACTGGCATCACCAATGAAACTTTTGCAGAGGAGCAGCAGCCCTAGTTTAAATATTTTCTTAAATGTAAGGGTTATATTTGTGTAGAAACACAGTTTGATTTGACCTATCTTTATTTTTACTGTCATTGTTTCTGTTGCGTGTAACTTGAAATAAAAAGGAAAAAGCACATTTGACACTTCCACTGCCTCTTCCATTAAATGTTTTTTTTTTCAGTGATTGCTTTGTCAGATACTTAAGTATCCCATGCATCTCAGTTGGCGTATCATCCACACTGACTCTTTCCCTGAAAAAAACAAATGCCTGTTGGTCTAGGTCTACGTAGACATGAGTGTCAACTCCTATAACACGTTCTAAATATCACTGAAGTATATCACACATATTATGCAGTGATACGTTCACAAGACTCTCCACAAGCCACACATGCAAGAATTTTTTACATAGGATATATGGTTATGGAGTAATCAGTTTGTTTGAGAGATGGTTTTATACTTAATTGATCAGAAAGAATCATAGAATCATCATTGAAGTGGGTTACCTAGCAACAGATAAACATTAGGGCCACATTGGCATGGTGTCACTTCCTGTGCAAAAACAGACACCTAACCACAAGTCCACAAATCCGACAAGAGGCAAGCACACGGATTACTGCAAATGTCTAGTTTTCTTACTTTATTTGTTTTGGGAGCTCTGATTCCCTCTACAAATGTAGTCTTACCTTTGTGTAAAACCCACTGGACGTAAACTAAGGTGCACTTTGTGTGATGTCTCTGTAGTATTTTGAAGTGTGTTAAAACATACCTTCACTGACTGTATCCTATATACAGTCTAAATTCATTTAGGTGGATTAGGAGTACACCAGGGCCTGGACATGTCCCAGCCCCAAACTGCTGGACCCAAGTGCTGATGAAGGTGACTCCTAAAGTCACCAAACATGTGCCTTCCAAGCAGGTTATTGACGTTACTGAGCCTGTTTATACTCACACCAGATTATTTAAACGATCATGTAACCGGCATGGTCTGATATGCTTTATCAGATAATGGTGGTAATCTGATTATGAGAAATGGGATTAACATGCCTGTATTTCTCCTCAATATTCCGATGTCTTCCTGCATGTGTACAGGTTAATCTGATTTATTTCGTTCTTTTACGTCTGCGCATGTGTAAACACAATTAAAATTGTAGAAAACAGAAGTTGTGTAGTCAGACCTGAAGACAATAACAGGAAGTTTAAGTGTACCCTCACTATGTACATACATACTCTGCAAGAAATCCGATAATGGACTTGATTGTATAAACCAGGGTTTTCGATTATTGCATTTCTTAAGTGCACGTAAATCCATTAGATCTGATTTCAACCGTCCTGGCTAAAACATCTGAGACGCCCACATTCAGACCAGAGAGAGTTGTCTTCTCCAGTGCCTCCTCTGACCTCTGACCCCACCTGTTGATGTTCTAGTCCCTGCCTCAGACCTGAACAAAGAGGGTAGGAAGAAAAAGTCCACACAAAATCCAGACTGTTCAATAATTCTCACTCCCTCCAGTCGTAGTTTTAACCCTTAGTTGTTTTCTCCACCATGACCTCCGACCTCCACTCACCATTTCAATCAAACCAACCATAGACCTGGACTCTGCAGTGGTTTTAATTCCATCAGCTCCTCCCATATCCTGTCATCACAGTAGAGGATGAAGAACAGACCATTGACCAGGATGATGCTGGAATCCAAGGCTGCTGCTTCTATTTCTATTTCACCTATATTTGCTCACTTTAATTGTCTTTGAAATAAATCACAGTTGCATTACTTTCAGATGGAGGCAAGTTTAATTTGTTAATTAATGTTACATGACATAATTTACTATACAGATCTCTAATTTTAAAAAAAAGATCCACTGCTACTGTGATGGTAGTTCACAAATTAATGTTTCTCTCTATTTAACCTTTCTTAAGTGATTTATCACCATTTATTATAATATTATTCTTTGTATTTAGCATTTTTTCATTAGAAAATAGGTATTTTCCTATACTTAATCCAAAGATCATGTAGATGTTTATTAAAGCTCAGAGTAAATTCAAAGGTTAGTATATCAGAAACAGAAAACTGAAGAAACAGGGACATTTTCAACAAATATATCAATAACAGAACATAAAACAAATGTCTCCATTTACTGTCATTGATCAAACTCCATGGGTTTTACTGGTGAATCAATTATGTTTCCATGTTCACTACGGAGCCTCTGAACGTCCAAATGGGTCATATCTGATGACCATGAAAAGATGCCAAACTGTATTTTACACCAATTATTTACATGTATTGATAGAATTAGTGGTAACAGGTATTACACAATATAGTTTAGTAGATGGTTTTGGTCACCAGTGGCTGTTTGGGTCTTTATGGGTTAATGACCAAGTCACATGATGCGTGTTATGGTTCCACAGGCATAGCAATAAAACAAAGTCCCAGAGATACAGTGATAAAAAGCTTGGCTGCAGACAGATGAGGATTTCCAGTCCCGTTCACACCCACATCTGTCTGTTCAGTGACCATGGCTTTTTGCTCAGGGTGTAACCCACTCTACTGTCACTTCCACATCTGCACATGTATGTGATCACAACCAGACTCCGCATACCATGAGTTAGTCACCTCACCCATGTTTTTTGCAGATCTCTGTGACATTATCCTATAATTTTACTTATAACAGTGTACTGTTCCAGTGCAGGCACAATAAGAGTTCAAATTATTCAGTGCAATACTTTATTAACATCAAAGTAGTATTTTTTTTTTAATCGCAGATTTTATTATGTGCACTATTTATTTATGGATTTTGTATATTTTTATACTGATTATTTTATTCTGTCCATAAGTGTTTTTTATTCTGTCTACAAATGTTTTACCGGTGTGTTTTTTTGAAACCAAAGCATCGTAATTTTGTTTTTACATTACATCTATGATGGAAATGTTTAAATGACAAATAAAGAACCTGAATCTGAATTAACTTTGGGTTTGTCCTCAATACGCTCAAAAGCTTAAAATAAAAACAAACAATGGAATTGAAAGCCTAATGTTTGTCTAACCTCATGTGTTGAATTATAGGTTGTGTTTTGTTATTTCCTATATATTTTTATATAACAGTGAAATAATAGCTAAAGTCATGGTGATAAACAAACATTACAGAAGTTAACAACCTTGTTAGACAAACTTATCTGGAAAAGAAAACCAAGGTGAAGAGTTAAATTCCTTCCCAAACTGTCTATTTTTAATGCCGTCACAGTTTACAGACCTGCTGCTGCACAGTGTTAAGTGAGAACCTATTTGGCACTTTTCAGGTGCACTCCATATTTCCAATTGCCCTCTAAATAAGTAAAGTGGTTTTGCTCATCTGAAAAAATAATAATTGTTTTGTGTCTCTTTGTAAGTGCTCATTGTTTGTGTTTCTTAGTGGGAGGACAGTGTTATTGTAATTGGTAGAACGGATGGACGATCACAATGCACACAGAAGCCAGCTGTGTCCCGCTGCAGCATATTCACGGCTGTCAGAGACGAGCAACTGAACTTTATAGCCTCAAGTCCGACTCATGTAAATCAGCTGAATTCTTTGAAATAAGCAGAATTTGGGTCCGTAGACTGCAGCTTTCAATGTTCATGTTAAAAGGGTCGTTTGTCAGCACTATGAGCACAGTGACACCGTATCTATTCCAGTGCATTGAACTGACAGGTCAAGTCCGCAGAGACAGCTCCCATTTAGCAATGACAGCTTCAGATGTGGTCATAGAGCTAGAGTTACACTGTTTAATCTCTGTAACCGCTGTCGTCCGGCTGAAGCTCTGAGAATAAGCCTCTGAAGTGACTCTGAAAAGTGTGGGTATGTGCTCTGAATGAATCAATTTGCTCAGAAGAATAGGAAGAGTTCGCGCACTGCACTCATTATTATGGCCTATAACAGCTTGATGCTTTCATGTGTCAACACAACAGGAAATAAATTACCATGTGTCTTGCCTAAAGCTCTCAACTGAGCCAGAATACTGAGTCATTTCAGCTTTAAGGAACTTCAAAGGCTGTTTGGGAGAGTGGTTGTCTTGGTGTTTGGTTTTTAAATGGAGCTGGTTCTCTGAGGAACAGATGGAGGACAGGAGTGACCTGACACTCTGTAATGAAATAAGACAGGCGAGTGATTTATCATCATAGAGAGCAGAGCTGCACTTGAACTGAATTAATGTGACGAACAAAACGCGGAGGACAACATCAGGAGGATGTTTATCTCCACATCCACGGGGATTTCTTCCAGGCTTTTGTGCAGCATCTGTCCGAGCTTTCGTTGATGTACACATGTAAGCTTGAACAAAAAAAAAAAGCCATGCTGTCACGATTATGAGGAATGATTTGGCACAAAAGGCCATGGGGGTTCATAAAAAGCTTTGCGGAGCTAATTAAAGGCAAGCCAGCAGATCAGGAGATGTTTGAATCAGCATGTTGCAAGAGAAGAGCTTATGTAACCCAAACTGACAAAGAGGGAGGTCCAAACTGCTGTAACTAGTAAGCTCATAGTATCACCAGAGCCAGGAGCATAAGAGCACATTACAGATTAGACTCACTCAGACATATTTCTACTGTCCTTCAAAACATGTCTTCCATTCATTACAGCTAAAATGAATAGCTGGGACTACATAGTTCCCTTGAGTGCAACTGATACAATGGGCAGTAAGGTTGGATACACGGTGTCTCCAGCCCAGCCCATTCAACTATTATCCTTCTTTCTATTACCCTCTGCTATCTATTCTAAGAGAGCGCAGTGGGAATGACAGGAAAAGTGAACTGGAGGTTACAAGCTCAATATAAGCTGTAATATTAATTAATAAGACAGCAACGTGAAGTTTTCCAAAAATCCTTTTGGAATTACTTGGTTTTCAGCCTTATGTAGTCATTAAGGGCAATGTTCTCTCCATCTAAGTCACATACAGACATACACTATGAGTTTAAGATAATAATGCGCAAGTAATAATGATGTTTCTATTGACCACATTTGTTAAACTTTCATAGTGCTGTCAAAAGAATACCCTACTGCATTATCTGCCGTGTGGGCTCCAGCTGGCAGACAGCCACCCCCGACTCCATCCTGTAAAACACTACAATACACAAGGACCAAGATTAATAACATCCTCATTCTTGAAGGGGAGGCAGAGGGAGTGGTCCACTGTGACAACGAACCGGACTGGAAATCTAAAATGCAGCTGTGTTCAGAACGACTCTCTACAGCTTGTGGAATGTTAGATCGTTTAATGTTCACAACACAATGGTGCGAGTATGGCTGATGCCCTATGCTGCAGTCTACTGGGGCAGCAGCGATGCCAGCAAACAGAACAAACTGAATCAGAGAGGCTGGCTCTGTGCTGTGGACTTCTCTGGAGTCCGAGGAGTTGGTTATGGAGCAGAAGAAGCTGCATAGGCTGTTTCACAAAGGGTTTGACAGTTACTTCCAAACTGTAATCCATTACAGATTACTTGGTACTGTTATTTAAAAGTAATTCTTTACCTTACAGTATTACTGTTTCAGAATTGTGGTGCGTTACATGACTCCTGTGTTACTTTCATCAAAATAACTACAGAAGTAGAATTTAACATTCTAAAATGACCAAATGTACTTCAGAGCATTTGACATCAAGTAGAGAGTGATATGGTGTAACATAATGGACTATCCAGGCTACTAACAATAGGCTATAGTTTATCATAGGCAAAGGCAAGCCTCAAGGCAATGCAAGAAAGCATGACAGCCAAACTTAATTTCCACTGCTTTGCTTAACACTATCGTCCTCTGTTTACTTTCTCTTCTCAGTAAGTGGAGTGGTCGCATGGCACCGTTCCAGATGTTTTTTTTTTAATTGCAAGTACTATTTCTCGACATCCATACTTATCTGACTTCGTTGTATTTGACTATTACTTTTTCTTATCCTTATCTCTGACAATATCAAAGTAGAAATAGAACTTTCCTGTCACATTTTTGATTCGTTAAGGTCTTGCGGTCTTGCTTTTTTTGTTTGTTTGTTTTTTTCATTTGAGCAATTAAATTATGGCTGATAAGTGTGGTGTAATGCAAGCGCTATTGAACATGCATTAAGTAAAATATTTCTGAAAATTGATTAGTAATGCCTTACACTACTGCATTACAGCAAAAAGTAATCTGTTACTGTAATGCATTACTTTTGTAACGCAGTAGTCCCAACACTGATCACCACAGCCTCCTGCTGAAACAGTAGTAAGAGACCCTCCCTTGATGTTCATCGACATGTCACAGCATTATTTATGAGTGATATTAACTAGCTTTGTGTCATATACAAATACTTTATTATCCCTGTAACACCACAATTACCCGTTGAGTTCAATAAAGTCTATCATTCAATCAGTCAGTCAATCAATACCTTGAACATGATTAAAGTTGTTTTCCCCCTTGATTATGGATGGATGTCCCAAGGCAACAAAGCCCCAAATCATGATGCTGCCGGTCCATGTCTCTGTCGTCTTTATTTACAAAGTTTCCTATTGTAGACTGATAATTATCTAAACTCTTTTATCATACCCTATAACACTTTCCATTTCCTTTCACATCATCATTTTCTGATGGTAACCCATTTGAGATGTTTTTGGGTAAGGCATCATTTACACCTGCACATGATACTGTAGCTATTTAATAAAAAAAAAAAAAGAGCCTAAATCATTGATTGCTCTTTGAGTCTATGTCTTCACCTGACTTTCACTGGTTTCATTGATTGAGCTCCACTTTACAACTTACATGGTTGAATATTAAAATTAAACCTAATTAGCAAAAATGCATTATTTAGAATCTAAATAATCAAAATTTTAGGTTGTTTTTGATGAGAAATGTACCCTGAATAAGGACACACATGCGCTCACTCGAATTCATTAGATTAGCAGCGATTTCCACTTTCTTCCAGTTTCTTGAGCTTTATTGAGAAAACTATTTCCTGTTGTTTCTTCTTTCCTGCTTTTCTTTCAAGGTGAAAGTCCACCAGAACATTACTGGGCTGTTTGTCATTGATTTTTATTGATGGTAGCTTTTTAAAAGCAATAAAAAAATACCCTTTTGCTTGAGTTTGCACAGGACAGTAGTATTTATTTCTCCTGTTATCTGAAAAATTCAAACAGTTTATTAATGAACTGCAAAACAACAGGCTGCCTCTCAAATGACCCAAGAGGATTTTTATACAGGACAAAGCCATCGAGCATTAGAACCAAACAAACGCTATTTCAGTCAATATATGGACATCTGAGTTGTTTTCCAGATACAGGAAATCAGTTGTGGACATATTTCTTTTGGAGTGTGTTACAAAATATGCCTTAAAAATGATAACTATAGATCCGTGTGTGTTATCAGATGTATTTTGGCTCATGCGGTGGAGGGAGGGATGTTTACGGCTGTAGGTGAGACTTCCTACATAAATCGACCCAAGAACTTCATCTTCCAGCTGATATTCATCTTCACCATGAGAGTCCAGTTAATCTCAGGTACCATGTGACTCATCTCTAAGTAGACCCCCAGGATGCTCCAGGTATTTTAGCAACTTATAGCCACAGCAGAAGGAAAAAAAATGTCTATTCCAGCACATTAGCACGGACTGCTGACTCTAAACTTAAACATGAATCTGACCTCACCATTATGTTGGTTGCATTTTACAATAAAACTGCACTTATGTAGGATTTAAATGTTTTGCATTTGGTTATTCATTTGGTTGTAAACCTGGTTGTTTTATAAGGTAGAGCTGTGAATTGTTACAGGAAGTTTGAGTTGTATCAGTGTTGTGCTGGAAGCTGGTTGTTTTTTTTTTTTTAAATATTACCTGACTATATGACTGAGCTAATGGCAACTACTGTTATACATTTTTGCAACTGCAGAGAACTGAATCACATACACAAAAAAAAAAAAAACACAAAAAAAGGATTTTCAAAGAAGACCTGACCTGAGTCCTCAACATAAAAACTTCAGGATGCTGTCATGGATGTAGACAATTTTAAACATAGAAAAACAGATACTAATGTCAACTAGCAATTCACTTCCAGCACAAAACAGACAAGCATGTGCACATTTTCTGTCTTGAACCTGGAAAAACAGCAACAGTAGCAATAGTTCTACAAAATGTCAAATGACTTTGAAGCAAAAAAGAAAAGTGCAACCAATATATACTATATGTTCTCAGTAACTGGTTTAGAGCAGATAACAAGGCTGTGTCATGTGATCAGAAGGTGGCAGTATGGGCTACACATGGACACATCCTCATGTGTTTAAGTGACGTTTCTGTTGGAGTTAAGGGTCAAGGGCCTCAGCCCCAAAGCGAAGCCTTAAGTATCTTAAAATGTAATATCACTGAGGGCCAATAGGTGGCTCTAGTGAGGCCTGATTAGCACAGACGTATGCTGGATGTCTCTCTACAAAGACTAAGTCATTTTTTTGCGGGAGTCACTCATGTTATTTGGACTAAGTAACCTAGTGATCCATCATTTATTTTTCCTGATAT
>JAPQRQ010000003.1:10524876-10538036 GCA_037367365.1 Apogon talboti
ATGATAGAAACACATGCAGTTTACACAATATACAGTTTGATGTGAAATACAACAGGATACAGAAATTACTCTTTGAAATCACTCCTTCCTTTACTCTTTAGAACACTATACTGATGCTTAACAGTGTTTATGTATTAATAGTTACCACTGTATAATGAATTAAATGTATTCTAAAATGGATTATTTTGCAAAATGAGTTATACCACTAGTATAGGATGTCTAGCATATATTAATACTTACCTATTTTTATTTTTAGAACCATTCAAATTAAACATTTTAACTTGTACAAGAGTATTGGCAGAGCTCTACATATTTTCTTCAATATTCTGACATTGAATTCTTTTTCCATGTGCAATGCATTTGATCTGTCATGATGATGGAGACATTACACATCAGCGGATGGAATTCAGACTTATTTAGACCACTTTCCTCCACTTTTGTCATCCATTACTCAGCGGCTGTTTACCACACACCGTCGTTTTTCAATGTTAATCACCACTGAAAATAATTAGCGTCTAACTCCTTCGAACAGTTCCAAACCCCTCTGTGTCTGTGGGGAGCTTGTAAATTCAACAAGGTACAAACATAACGTAGAAAAACACTTGCACATGTGCTGTTCTTCTTAAATACCCACATGCTCATAAACAAAACGGAGTGAAATGGAAAAAGTGCTTCAGACACTTCTTACTGCAGTAACGGTGAAGGTAAGAGTAAAACGTTCTCACCATGCTGTCTGTCAGAGGCCTCACGGCTGAGTCATTTCACTCAACTGTGATCTGTTTGCAGACAGATCCATTTTTTTGTTTGTAGGACTGTAAATAGTACAAAATAAACTAATTGAAAATATGGTTACTACTACTCTCGGCTTCAATATTTCTGTCTTACAGTATGTCTGTTTTATAGTACAGGGTGTCCACAAAGTCTCTTTACAATTTAAAACATTCATTACAAAAGTAATTGATGTGATATTTTAATCAGATTTGTTCTATGTACTCAGTGGTTTTTAATCACATTGTGGGATCATGTGTAATCGAATCATTGGTCCATTTTTCTTCAACCAGAGATCAATTACTGCACATGTTGACCTTGACCTTTTGACTGAATATGTGTCACTACAACTGGATGACCTTCAATCAACCATCATTTTCCAGGTAGATGGTACACCACCACATTAGGGACTGCATGTTGGTGGGTTCCTACATAACATTTACACACCAGTGGATTGGAAGGGATGGTCCAATTCCCTGGACACCTCATTTACCAGATAGCACTGCCCTGGGTTTATTTCTATGTGGTTATGTTAAAGATATCGTGTATCGAACAAAGATACGGGACATCAACGACCTGAAGTAAAAGATCATTGACACCACTGATGAGGTTATGCTACAGAGAACATGGAAACAAATCCAGTACCGTCTGGATGTGATTCATGGAACTAATGGTGTCCATATAGAGGTGGATTAAATGAGTAAAAAAAACGTCAATATCTACTATTTTGTAATAATTTTAACAGATTTTTCTATTCATTTGCTTTTGTAATAAATGTGTTAAATTGTAAAGAGACTTTATGGACACCCTGTATATAGAATACACACTGCTCGGCCAGTAAAAAGTCCCACAATCAATATTTCTTTAGATCTTTGATTAGCTGCCAAGGTGAATATGTCCAATACTAATGCAGTGTTACAACAAATATCACATAGTTGCAATAATTTTTTGCCAAGATCTTGCATTGATGATGGGAGAGTCGGACAACTGTGTAAAATATACCCCTGCACATCCCAAATATTCTGAGAGAGCTTCAGGTCTGGACTCTGTAGTGGTGAATCCATGTGTGAAAATGATGTTTCATGCTCCCTGAGCCACTCTTTCACAAGCCGGATGAACCCGGTGAATCCTGGCATTGTCCAATTTTTACGCCCTCAATCAATCTGATGGATGTTTGAGAAATGAGAGGCCACTCACTGCATCCGTTAGGGTTAAAGATGTTGTTGCAGTTCAATCATATTAATCACTGCAGTAATCATCCAATGGAAGGGACTGATCTATTTACTGAGTTAAATACAGGTGGGAACTTTTTTGTTCAGATTCTGTATATCATTGACATTTCGACAAGTCGGTCATATTCCTCCTCTAGCATCCACCATCAGATTAATTCTTTCATACTTTTGGCAATCGATCAATGTCAAATCAAAAGGAATAAATTATTATGAGTAAAGGGCAAACGCCATCGTCATTAAGAAGGCGGTGAAGATGACTGAGGATGATGAACCCTTGTTGATGGTGGAATGAAGGGCAGGAAAAAGCAGAGGCGTACTCCTGTCCGTGAAAAAAAAAAAAGTTCATATTCAATAAGTACTGGATAGAACTGTTCACTTTATCTGAGGAAGTCTTAAACAGTGTTAATAAGGTTTTGACCATATTGTACTTAAAGTGAGTCCTCAGGCTGTTTTACTTGGACAAAGGTCATTTCTTTCAGAGATTAATCACTGGTGCATCTGACAAATTTAAACTTCAGTAATAGGACATAGTATTGTTTATTTATTTATTTATTTACTTACTTACTGAGTTAGTTAGTTAGTTAGTTAGTTAATTTCATAAGAAAACAAAAAAAATTAAGCCAATCCTGGAGGCAGACTGTCACAAATACTACTATAAATTAAAATAAAAGCAAAATCTTTTTATGTGTGGAATTTAGCAATGAATGGATCAAATGTGAAACCACATAGTCCACCAAAAAGATGATTATCCATATAGTCCTTACGGTTTAAAGGTTCAGAACGAATTTGAAAAAAAAAAATGTAAAAATTGTTCCGCCCTGAAGTTGTTGTCACCTCTTGTGTAACAGTTAATTCTAGAAATTTACATCACAATGACTATTTAACTAAATGCCAAAATAATACGCAGATTAATCAATATTAAGACATTAGTTAGACATCCTTAGTGCCTAATGTTATTTTAACTAAATAAGTAAGATTTACCATCTCTTGTGGCAACTCTGATCCATCTTCATGATGCACAATTAATATGTTATATTTTAATTATTTATCTGATATTGTGTGCCTCATTAATCATATTGTCTGCTTATTAGAATAAATATTCATATAATGGTACTTGTGTTGACCTGCTAGCTGATGCGGTACACATCATATGAGCAACATGTCTATTAACTGACATTCAAATTAGGATAGTTGATTCAACGCACAGGTCGATCAATAGTTGTTTTAATGACAGTTAAGAACAGGAAGGCAGGTCAATATTAAAACCTGAAAACACCGGAACAGTCTTTGACTATTAGAAGCTGTTTGAGTGAACACTGAAGTAAAAGGAATAAACAGAAATGTAAATAAACACCTTTTTATGTTTTCTATTCATTTATGTTTCCGCTAATTCCAGTTGAGATATTAGATACTGGCAATAAATCAAAGTGAATATCTACTAATGTGGTGCAATACAAACAAATCATTCTATCTCTAATAACCAAAGCAGGTAAAATAAATAAATATATGCATATATACTGTATATGTATACTTAGGGCTGCAACTAACGATTGTTTCCATTGTTAATTGATCTGTTGAAGATGTTCTTAATTAAGTGATTGTGTGGGCTGTAAAATGTCAGGGAAAAAAGTGTTTCCAACAGCCCAAGATGCTGTTGTTTGGCCACAAACCACAGCTATTTAGTTTACTATCACAAAAGACCAAAAAAAAACTAAAAATTCTCACTGAAAAATGTGCAATCAGTGAATTTAAATAGAAAACAATACTGTGGATTACTGATGATTAATGGCTGCAGCTCTTAATATACAGTCTACTTAAAATCACCCCTAAACAACCAAGATTTCTAAACATCATAATATCATTTGGTTGAATTTAGCTGCTGTTAGAATATTTTTCACACTCTATTTGTAAGTGCACAGGTCTCCAGTCTGGAGCAGAAAGACAAACATGTCCACTGGAGGATCAGTGATACCAGAGGCTGACACACTGTGGCCTGTAGTCACCATCACTGACACAAGTTTATACAAGCAGATATAAAGAGATCCTTCAGATGCTGTAAACTCACTTCATTAAACAGGAATAATAATATTTGGATTGCCCAAAACGGCAGTGTGCTGGACAGTCTAAGCTGTATTGTGCAGCCTTTTAGGGAAGCATGTATTGAATGTGTCAGAGAGGCTGCGTTATTCCACTGTTCATCTGCTGTTTTCCATCCAGAACAGGGAGCTGGACCGGAGCCAGATCACTCCTGGGAAGCCACAAGTTGTGCCTGATGATGGAATACGCAAGTGAGTGTATGTCGACTGACAAAGCCCACAGGCGGCTATGGATGAAGGGAGGATCCATCCCCATAAAGTGTCTCATTCTGTCGGATGCCATAACAACACCAGCGGTCCGCGGTTGTTTGTATGAGGCAGAGGGAGCCCCTGAACGCACCCCGGTGTCTGGACTAACACGGAGCTTTTCAAGCGGAATAGTAAAGCGTTGCATCTTTACCTTAATCATGGATAGCCGTTGTTTGCCGTGCCGTGCCGTGCCGCGCCGAGCTGTGCCGGACTACCCCCCCCCAAAAAAACTGAGTCTGCCGTACGGAGGCTACAGACAGACAGGAATGTGTCTGACTGACCATGCTGCTGCATTCCTCCACTTCCACACAACATTACCATTCAACACACACACACACACACACACAGAGCATCCCATAAACACACTGTGATTTATGAAACAAAAAGTCACAACAATGACAGACTTTCATTCAATCCGCTCCGACTGCGGCGCCCGTCACTAAAACGCACCACGTTCTTGGATTCTTTTACATCCCTATCATCAAAGTTGTCTTTGAGATCCACATTCATCTGTGCACGAGCCCGGACACTTTCTAGAAACTTGCCTGTATTTCTCGGATCCTGTTGCCGCTTGTTCATAGTTTGAGGACGCGTACCATCCTGATGGTTTTGGGATGAAGTGTCTCCAGGGTGTGAACACATCCAACTGTTAACCTTCATCCAGAATGCACGTGCCCTGCAGAGGACCGCGGATGGACACTGCTCTGTCTTCCACAACTCCTCCGGGCCCTTCTGACACAAACCTCATTTCATTCTGATGTGGGTTCTTAAATCCAGCCGAGCCCAGCCCTGCACCGCACCGCTCCGGAGTGTGTGTGTGTGTGTGTGTGTATGTGTGTGTGTGTCTGCGGACGCTTCAGCTGGACCAACACTGTCAAGTGAGCGGCAACTAATGACTCCCATTCACAATGGGTGCGTTTTTCAAAATAAAAGTATTGACGGGGCTCAAACCCATGTACAGTACGTGGCTCCAATCCATGGTCATGAATTTAGTTTTTAGGGGCTATTTACGGGCATGTTTCCTGTTGCACTGATTATTAGGGATCAGTCTGAAGTGACTTTGAAAATAACAGTTTACACAGAATTAGAGTATGCAATTGTGTTTTAATAGGCTGCTGGAAATTAGATTTGATTTATTTATTGATTGATTGATTATTTATTTCGAATATATGAAAAAATATAAAAACAAAAACAAGAAATTACAATTACTATAAAAGAAAAGAAAACATACTCGAAAAGGAGAGGGATAAAGTTTAATTTAGATTCGATTAGATTAGATTAGATTAGATTAGATTTTATTGATCCCACAATGGGGAAATTCAACGGTCAAGGCAGCAACAGAATAAAGTGTAAGAAAAAAAATGTACATGCATTAGGATAGTGCAAAAAAACAAGATACTGCAAAAGCAAACAATATAAGATAAAAAATAATAGTAGTAATAAAACACTAAATGTGGATAAAGATCATGGATGCAGCTCTTAAATCCTATTTATGTAAAAGTTTAGGATTGCACAGATTTATGGGGATCAGTCATAGCTCCCTATAGAAAATAGTTTTTCTAACCTTACATGAAATTATGCTTTTATAGGTTATTGGAAACGTTACTGTGGTCTGACTGTAGACACATGTGAATATACTGTATTATCCTCTGTTAATCAATGTCATATCACAGTCGTCACTCACTTCCTGTCTGTATCTATATTAAAAAATGTTCAATATAATAATGCCAGCCAAGGGTAAGATTAATGTGTTTATTAAGTAGGTCACTATCACCACAGAATGCCTTTCAACATTAAAAATACTCCCACATTTTGGTCTTAATTGTTCTTTCACTGGGATGTGCTGTCCTAAGTAGCACATGCACAATAGCTGTCCTTCAACACATATTTTCTGATAATTATGGCCCAGTTTTCATGGTATAAATAAGAAAATATGGACATAAACATAAAAACATAACATTAGATTTTTTTAATTTTGATATTAAGAAAAAAAATATTTTTGCTGATAGGTGTATGAGGCATATATGTGCAATTTTAGGGGGGAAAACATCTACGATATTTAGATTCACCTTTTAATGTACATATTTCCCCCATTTAGCTACAGAAAAGGATACTTTTTACAATCATTTCACAATATGAAGTATTATATAAAATGGCTTGATAACAGGTTGAACACATTTACAACAATGTGGAAAAATTACGAAAGTAACACATTTTTAAAGGCTACATATGTCACTGAAACACACACCTCACACATTATCACCTAATAAGTCATTATGATACATTTAGGGAACAGTGTCTTACCTCCACACTCAACAAACATTGTTAAAATTTGTGATTTGTGCTAACCTGATAATTTTTTTTCTGTCTCCACTTCTCTTTTTCCACCAAACAGTCAGTAAATTCATAGTGCAACATTATGCAAGAGTTTTTTTTGTGTTAGATTTAGTAAATATACTGCGTATAAACTGCTGTGAAACTGAATGATATTAACTGACTATGAATATTATAATATATTGTAATATTAACGAATACTGCTGCAGAAACATCACATATGAACATAAGGCTACACTGTTCATCTGTGTCTGGTTGTTTGTATGTTTTGTTAGTTTGGTTCAGGTCTATATGATGTGTGTCATGACATGTACATGAGGTTATGTCCACTGACAGTAAATAGAAGGTACATATCCACTGATTTATCTGTAAATGCAGTGTTGAAAGATATCCTTTTAAGTACTAATACCACACTGAGAATAAGCTGCAGCATAAGTAAATGATCTGCATTCAAGACATTATAGTAAAAGCATGTATTATCAGTAAAATGTACTGAAAGAATGAAAAGTCAAAGAGTTTATTGTGTAAAATGGTCCCTGTCTGTGTTTTATTATTACATATGATATTTTCAGATAAATGTAACTGTTCCACTCATATTTTATGTTGATCTACTGCTGTATAATTAACCATTTTATATTTATATTATATACAGTCTTGGCCAAAAGTTTTGGGAATGATACAAGTTTTGTTTTTGCAAAATTTGCTGCCAATGTTACACACACACACACACACACACACACACACACACACACACACACACACCCAATTGTTTCTGGGGTACACTGAAGAACAAGTAGGAGAATTATATAGGTTTCAGATAAATTTAGTGACAAATAAGTTACATTTAAGCAAACAATCCATTTGTGTCATTCTCAAACTTTTGCCCACAAGTGTAGGTTAATCTGCAGCAATGCATCTAATTCTGTGAGATCATCAAGTTTGTGGCGTCACTGTCCTGTGAGAACTACGGTACATATCTCTAAAATACTCAACTTTTCAGAAAATCAGACCTGTTTTCAAGTTCATGATGATACATTTTCCACCTGGTCCAAGATGGGGGTTTTTTTTGGTTTTTTTTATAGAGTTTGTTGAAGTTAAGAAGCAGAGGATTATTTTAGTATAAGGGGCACTACAAGACCACAAGGCAGGATGTGTGATTTTCACTGGAGGATGGGGATGAAAAACTGAGATCTGAAAAGTAACACAAGTTGTAAGACAAATGTAGTGGAGCAAAAACATATTATAATCATAAATATAGTGGACTAGAGGTATGAGTTGGCGTAAAATGGTACTGGACAAAAATTACCACTATAGGGATACAATAGAAAACAGGTTCATGGGTCTGTCACATAATGATTACACAGAGAAAACAGGTAGATCTGATCTGTAACAAAAGCTTATATATGATGATAATGATGGTGGTGATGATGATGATGATGATGATGATGATGATGATGATGATGATGATGATGATGATGATTTCCTTTGAAACACTTAACCCATAAAGACCCAGTGCTACTTTTGTGTTATTCCCCAAATTAATATTTCTGTCTATTTAACCTTTCTTAAGCGATTTATCACCATTTATCCTACTATTATACTCTCCATTTTTCATTTTCTTCAGTGAAAATCAGGTATTTTCCCTATATTTATTTTACTGATCATGTGTTTTAATCATTATGCTGAGATTACATTTGAGTATTATCATTCAAAAACAGAGAAAACTTGGGGAAAAAAGGAACTTTTTCAGTAAAATCTATCATTATTGACCATAATCCAATTGTCTCCATCCACTGTCATTGATCCAACTCTATGGGTTTTACTGGTGAATCAGTGTTGTAGAAGATGATGGTGTTTCCACGTTCAATACGGAGACTCTCAACATCCTGATGACCGTGAAAAGATGACAAACTGTATTTTACACCAATTATTCAGATGTGTTGATAGGACTAGTGGATCTAAAGTTATTAAACATTTTAGATCAGTAGATGCTTTTGGTCACTGGTGTATATTGGGGTCTACAATTACAATTCATTAATTCATACAAATTAATATAAAAGTACTACATTCCTCCAGTGTGTACATTTCTGTGCAAAAATTTCTTCCATTTTTTTTTTCCATAAAGGGTAGTTTTTCCTCAATCATCTCCAAACAAAAGGGCTGGTATGCTGTGGAGTGAACAGTCCCTTTGGGCAAATGTCTGATTTGGGGCTGATTAAATAAAACTGACTTCACTTGACTTGGCATTTTAAGAAGGACACATCTGCCCTGAAGTTTGACCGCATAAGCAACAAAACAGATCAACATATACAAACTAAAATGACTGGAATTAGTTGGTCTGGAGTTTCCTAAAGTTCTTTCAGCGTCCACGTCCACTGGGAATGGGTGTGAAGTTCAAGTCTCTGTCCTTTTATTTACACACTTAACCCCTCAAATACATACAACTGATGATTTATAATATAATAATGATTTATAATATATATATTTTATTACATTTGGTAAAACAGTGACACCAACTAATGGATCATGTGTGTGTCTATAAGATCAGACAGTTGTGTTGATAGTTGTGTGTCCACACATGACATCACATGGATTAATCAGACAGAGAGGTTTAGTCTCCATCTAGTGGACGAATCAGTCATCACAGTGAAGACGATACACTTCTCTTCAGCTTCACCTAACTTCACTTTACACTTTCTAGACCGTATGTATAGTAAGTATAACATCAGGCTACACAGTGAATTTACCTCTTCTCTCTTATCATTCACAAGGTTTTCATAAATGGAATAAATAAATCATTATCAATTCATGGAATGTATGGAAACCTTATTTTTTTCACAATAGCATTTATTTGATTATCAAAATATCCCTAGACTTTATATTTATGTATGAAATATAATTCTTAAAAAAAACACCAAAATTGTTAGATTAATTAAAGTTACTGTTTTTATATGTAAAATAAGTCGATTTCCTCATTCTTTCATTATTAAAGTGTACTCACTATTATATTATTAGATTCTGTCCAAGTGGAATTGTTAAATCAATCGATCAGTTAATTTGTAATCAATAAAGGATGTAAATGTATTCATCTTAATATTAGTTAAGACTACCTTTAACCTATTTTATTAAGTAAATGCTCTCTCTTTGGCTGAACTCAATGATCAATGTCCATATACAGTATCAAGAAGTGTTCATCACTTCTGTTGATTGATGGCACTTCTATAAAATTGAAAGATGACTTGCTTAAAACCATGTGTTTATGCACTCATGAAATCCACAGAAAGCAAAATGATTCCACCTGGACTTCATTTCCATTCAATGCAGTCATGTTTGGTCTCCTTATACAGTGATTAAGACATAAACTGGCATTATTACAGTAATGAACTACAGTACATACTCTCAGTGTCCTTGTGCAGTCAAAAGGCAGAAATGGCACAAATGCTGGAAATACACACATATACAAGACTGTGCTCATTTTGGTTGTGAGCAGCAAAAAGCTTCATTTGCTCATTAAGTATTTTCTATTTCTGTTTCTATTCTTGCAAGTATATACTTATTTTAATGGACTTGTTTGGTTTTTGTTTTGAATGCTTTCAGTTTTCTCTGTGTCCAAAATGGAATAGCAATATAAGAAAGGCATGGATTTATTTAATAATGTGACCTTGATGTAACTGGAAACATTGAACAGTGATATATTCCTTTTTGTTGCCGTATGTTGGGATATCGAGTGGATACAGCTGCAAAACCTTTTACTGTGTTTTTCCACTGGTTCCGTTTACATGCTGCTTATCTACGTCTCAACCTTATTGATGCATGTCAGTAAATATGTGGGTCTGCACACACAGATCCATAATCTGAGTTCCCAGTGGACAGAACCACTGCCTGTGCATGCACGGGTTTAAAACCACCTGAACACAGAGGAAACCTTCTGCCTTAGTCAAGACGAAGACTGTGTTTTCTTAGAAAATAACTTCACAGTCAGATCTTCTGCAGTGCAGTTTACTAATTGGATTGGTGGCAGGAACTGAGATGCAACAAAGAACATTTCGTACAATTAGCTTTCACTGAAACCCCTGTGGGTGCCAATGCTCTGTCCATAAAGCACAACACAAGTATCCTACTATGTGAGTGAGCAGTAGAGAAACGAATGCAGAGTATGAATTAACTGTTATCTCACAGTCTGTTCTTTGTGAAGATTCATGAGTTGGTGAAATAGACACAATTTTAGGTACAATTACAAAGAACAAACATATTTAATGCACTTTTGTGCTTAATTAAGAATGTTCTATTTCAAGGACATTATGCAGAGCTGTTTTTTTGCCCTCTTTGCCCTCGTATCCCTTCAACACAGGCTACGTAAGACAATCTATGAGCTGTTAACCCTTTATTGGGCAAGTGACTATTTTTTGTCATTTCCACACACATTACAAGACTGTGACTGCAAGTTCCACCTCTGCATGAACAGTGAGTGTACCTGCTTTGTTAGGTACCATGAAGTAATGGTACTAATGTATGATGTTCAAAGGGATAATGTGGATGTTGACGTGTCTGGATCAGCACTTATGTTGGTCTCATGTTCTAAAATACATGTTCTTTTCACATTACATGTCTTTTTCTTTTATTTTTTATATACTTCTTGGATTTTTTTTGCCACTTAAGAAACCAAATATGGTAACTTGACTGAGCTTGATTTTCTACAATAAAAATTTTTGAAAAATTTCACAAAAAAGTCTTGTTAGGTCCTCCAATAACACACTAAGGTTGAAATGTTGAATTTCAGAATATTTCTATGAGTGCCCTATAAAGGGTTAACTGCTGTTAACACACACCCAATAAATGGAGGTTGACAACGACAAAATGGAATTCTGACTTAGAAATAATCATGTGTAATGTTACCAGAGCTGACACTGATAAAGACACCTCTAATTATTAGAAACAGCCAGCATGCCATCCTGTCTGGGTGATGATTTATCTGTGCATCACTGTTTATCTGTGACTGAGGATAGTTTTCAGAAGCTGTAGCTAATGGTTCATAGTAAATGAACTCAGATTAGATATCCAACTCCAATTGTAAAAAAGTATAAAAACATTTAGCTAAGACTTATGTTAATGTCAAACAACTGTGTATATAATGTTTTTATCACTAATGGCAAATTTGCCAAATCATCTCCATGAGAAATGATGTCTTTTACAAAGACAGTAATCAGTGTGAGCACTAGGGCTACGTAACATCAACAATTTCCTGGATCAATTCACTTCAGTATAAATTTTGTTACAGACGTCCGAGCCACATTATCTTTGCTCGGATGTTTACATTAAATGCTGACATAAAGGCCATTAGATTAACACCCTTTTTAGAGCCAATAAGTGATTTTTTTTTTTTTTTTTAGTGCATAGGTGACTCAACACACAGGTTAGGTTTGAGCTTTACTCATCAATCAGAACAATCGTACATTAAAATAAAAAACACAGCAGGACTTTGGTTGATCAATGACTGATCATTTAACTGAAGACGGAATTTTTAAAATCTGGCCATACTGAAAACAGAACAAACAACAGCAGAAATTTCTAAAGTCACATTCATAATTACAAGAAACATGAGACAAATACGTTTTGTTTGTTTTTTGGGGGGGTAATGATCCTTTTGATATTAGCTTAATATTCTAAACATTATAGAATGAACACTTTAGGCCACCCCCTCCCTTCTGAAATACGTTTAACTGGCCCCAGTGGGGAATCACCTCTGTAAACTGAAGCAACAAACAGGGATGGGGAAAAAAAACTACAAAAAATTAACAAAAACAAAACACTCTTAAAACTATAATCCAGCAAACGTATCAAATAAGGGTTAAAAGCATACTTATCATGTATGCTCACAGTTCACTTAAACAAATTTACAGACCTTCCTCCGTTATGTAAAAAAACTAATCGACAGTCACACTTCTGGCACACTGGTGGCGATGGAACAGCACAGAGGAACAGAGTTCAGTATCAGCAGTGAATGGGCTCTGGCAGCATGGACATCATGTAGTCCTGTTCTGCTGTAAAGTCAGCCGACTGCCAGTGACAGTCGATCAGCGCGTCGTACAACTCCTCACTGTGCTCCATGAACTGCCTGTTGGCTTCGACCACATCCATCTCCGGACTGGGATCTGAAATACACACACTGAGGATCACTAACACAATCCCAGATCACGATGAAGCCATGAGCAGTCCAGCTGATTAAGACCTTTACACATGTTTACCATTCTTCATAATACACACAGTCTGACCAATGGTGACGTCCCCTCCTGACCTGAACTAAATAGTTCAGATCCTTCCATTGGATAATTACTGCTGTGATTGATAGGTTCAAGCTGCAACAAGTTCTTTAACTCTATCTGATTCACTGAGTAGCTTCTCATTTCTTTAACCCTTGGTTGGTCACGTGGCCTATTCAAACATGAATGGTCACGTGGGGTGTATGCACACCCCAATGCTA
>JAPQRQ010000003.1:10558180-10583127 GCA_037367365.1 Apogon talboti
ATAAATCCATTTAAGTTAGAGCTAGAAAGATAACAGAGTATCAGATGACTGTTAGGCCTGGGTGTCACCACTCAGTTACTGAATCAATTCTATTCTGATTCCCAAGTTCCCACTTCGATTTGATGTCCAACTCAACATTGACAGCAATTCTGTTTGGATACAGAAGAGCTTCACAGAGACGTAATGGTATACATTTTGCAAATGACCCTCTAACCTGGTGTATTATTAAAAGTATTCATGTTTACATTACCTACTGACCTCGAAGCTGTTCATGAATATTTTATTTGACACAACCAACAGGCACCAATAAATATTTTCTCTTGTATAGAGGCAACTGAGGTAATAGTTATATCTAAAACGTCACTCATCCACAGGAAAAAGCAGATATAACTGATCTCAGGATTTTATGAATCAATATTGGATCATTCAAATGTAGAACAAATTGAATCTGAAAGTTGATCTTTTAAACACAGCTCTCATCCTCTATGTAAAGGCTAGAAACAGTTAAATGTTCTAATGTGGTTTACCAGCTTCACACACAAAGTTTTCCTCACCTGAATCTCTGAGAGATGCAGAACGGTCTTCTTATAAGAGATGATGTCAAAATCCACAGCCTTCCACACAGCATGACCCAGGAGGCTGCCTACATTCCTCTTCCTGGTGATGACGATCAGGTACATCCCTGGGAACAGGACGTCATAGCTGTTGTACTAAACAGACTTTAAAGGCATCAACGCATAGTACATCATCATGGCATCTACCTGCTACTAAGCGGATGGTTCCCATGATGCCACAGATCGGCCTGGTGACTGCAGAGGGAGGTACATCCTTCTTTCCTGAAAACGACACACACAATGTTTACAAAGGTGACGGCATAAGGGTGATTTTTATGAACAAATCTAAACATTTTTGTCAGGAAATTCTGACAGATATTCTCATTACAGTGTTATTCCTTTTTAAAGATGTGCACAGATATTTATCAACATTATGTAATGTTGCAGAGCAATACATGACATGCCAAGGAAATGTTGTGAGTGGGCCATAAATCAGTTGAAAAAAGTAAAAACCAAGCTACAATTGAGCTGGATTTAAA
This sequence comes from Apogon talboti, assembly GCA_037367365.1. Lineage (NCBI taxonomy): Eukaryota > Metazoa > Chordata > Actinopteri > Kurtiformes > Apogonidae > Apogon > Apogon talboti. Next base: position 10,559,274 of record JAPQRQ010000003.1, read on the forward strand.
ATAGTGTCTTTGTATTTTCAATGGTGCAAAGGCATTTAAGCTTCAAACAGCTTTTACCTGTGAGGGTCATCTCATTAGAGACCCTGTCAATTGCCAGCACAGCATCAGCCCCCTCATCACAGGCCTCGATGAAGAACTTCTCAGGAGTTGTGTGCCTTGAAGGAAACCAGACAGAGGCTAAAGATATTTTTGTCTAGGAGATAAATTAGAGCCATCAGCTTCACCAAATATCCAACTGTGTCGCAGCTTTGGTTTGAGGATACAACGTCTGTGAAGTTCAACAATTTTAACCCACAAAGAAAACAGTATACAAAATGATGCAAAAACACATTACATCACTGTCACAACTTCCCAACAGTAAGTTTAACCACTTGTAATGTGTTCAGATAGTGTCTGGATATAAGCCAATACATATCTCCCAGAAAATGATCAACAAAGGAACCCACAGCTTTATGGCCATACTGAAGCGATCTTTCCTCACCCCTCCTGCACCAGCTTCAGGCGTAGCTTGGGACACAATGTTGTCTCAAGCAAAGGCATGTCAATTCAAGTACCTAAGTGGCTTCTCAAACTCACAAAACGCCCAAACAGTAAAGAAGTGCAATGAAAAAAGTCAACAAACTCTGTCATCACCCTGAGGATTAAAGCTAGGAGTAGTACACCTGTCAACCAATGAGGAAAACATGAACACCTCTGGTCACAATGGAATGACAAAGAAACCAGACATTAGCAAATGATTAACTGTTTTGGAGAAAACATTTACTTAGCTGACAATGAAGGTAATTTCATAAAGCCTTTTTAATCATAATCAAATCTACATGAAGTACCATGAAAGTATAATGGTATTCATTATAGCCTTATTTCAAGATAAAAGAGGGTCCAGAAATAGGCCACAATGTGCATAGGATAGTACCCTGGGGCCTGTATCACAAAGATATCCTAGTGATTAAGGTTGGATTCCAACCGGAGGCTTTAGCCCTCTTGTGTGAAGAAAAATACAAGCGCCTTATTAATCATCTGAATATAGCCACTATGTCGACACAGGAGGGCTTTGAGTGAACTGACAGTCATTAGTGGGAAATCAAGCATGTGCAATTTCTGGTATTCATTAAATTTTTATATCAGGTTTCCTTAACTTAGCACTTTTCACAACAAAAATTAAAAAAAATGCTGTTGTGAATGTTGTTGACACTAGATGTGCAATAAACCAGGTGTTCAGAGTCATAAAGTTTGTTGACTGTCGACCACGGCCAATACAAAAAGCATTTGTTTTGCATATTAAAACGTGACAGCCACTGTCTGAAAATAACCTTTGACTATTAGTAATAAAATTAGGAGGTGCTGAAATTAACAAAATAATAAAACCATCTGGATAACTGAACATCAGAGTAATTAATCAATTCATTTGGAACTTCATATCAAACTACTAATTTTTATTTTTGAGACATTATTTCTCCAGAAAGTCCTGACTGTTGGGAGGCCTGGGAGCATCCATCTTTCATTATCAGAGCCAACTTCTGCCAATAAAGATAGATTGTCAAATGTCTTATCAGAACCCATTAATCACCAATCTCTATTAGTAATCATCCAAATCACTATGATAATCTACACTGCACAGGTAACCTACTATAGCTATTAGTCCTTCTACTAACCAATCAGCTTAGTGGAAAGGTTGTCATCATTCATGCTGGACGTCAGCATAGACAAATGTTTCCCGCTTGCAATCAAACTAATTAATTAATGCAAGTTTTGGCAGAGTGCTGTTAAGCAACTACCCTACTGCTCTTAGGCTACTTCATTCAACATGTTAAATGGACATGGAATCCATCAGCAGTTTTAAATCCCTCCGGCTGAAAAATGTGACCTGCTGTTCAGCCACAGTGACGTTTGGAGCTCATGGTGATGTAGTAAAACACTCAGCCGCTGTAGTGATATGACCACACAAACACTCCATTGTTAGACTTTCATAATCTAACATGCCTATGCTACACAAAGATAGGCCTGCTGCAGTATTACTGAGTGACACTTACATCCTTACCAATGTTTTTGCATATTCATGTCCATATCCTGCACATCTAGTACAGTACTCCGTTATGTGCATCTAGTATTAACATTAGGTAGTCATACTGGTCTATAAAAACTAAACCAATGACATGTAGAATGTCATTTTATGCAACCTTAAATGTTCTCCTTTTCCTTACTTTTCTCTCTTTCGTTCTGTCTCTTTTCTCTACTAAAAGCCTGACTAGGGACTGGAGATAGAAACTAGCAATAGCTATAATCTCTTTATGTGAATCATCAGTTACTACAGCTTGTTTGTAACAGATAGAAGTTATACTATGTAATTTGCATTGTCCCTATCAAATAAACTTTAAGAATAAATATATCTGGTATGAAGTGATAAAAGAGTATGTAACCTGATTTACGCCTTTTGATAATGTGTTAAGATGTCTAGTGGAACAGATTGAAACTCTCCATGTTCTTTTTTATTTATATGACATTATAGAGAGGCGTTCACTGTCCCAGTACAGGGTGGTACAGAGCAGTACACCTGGTCTTATGAACAGAGGTGTGGCAGGAATAGACAGGAAGCGCTGACAACTTTTACAGCCACTTGAATTTATCGATGTCATGAACTAATGTGAATCAACGTCAATGTACAGCTCGAAAAACAGAAAACAACTAAAAGAAATACAAGAAATACACAGCTGGACCTTTAGGATAAAATTAATATAAACAACCCACTCTGCTGCTACTAGCTAACTTACTGACTCTACATCCGTATTAGAGGCTAAAAACCTGACCAGGGCGTTTGGTAAGGAAAGACAATGGCAACCGGGCAACCGAACAAGCCTAAATAATGATGCCAATATAAATTGTACATAATGAATGAGTGAGGAGTGAAACTTGACTGGTTCCTGCTCTACCAGCCGAGCCTGTCAGTGAACTTCAGCCGCTGTGTCATGTAGCTTAACGCCACTTCTGAACTCCAGCTCCTTCTATACGTCAGTCACGAGCCTTATGCGTCGTTTACCGTTTTAAAAAACTACGATAAAAGGGGGGGATTTCCCGAAGGGGCTAAGTATATTGAATGTACTTACAAATTGTATCTCTCGTAGGCAGTCGCCATCTTCGCTCCGTCTACCTGACCTCGGTGACGACAGCAGTGAGAGTGGGTTTAGCTCTGTTGCCAGATACAAGTTGTGCAGCCTATTCAAAGACGAGCAGCTTGAAATGCAGCTCTTTCGCACAACCTGGCATCCATAAAAGGAGCGAGAGGGGTGGTATTTAGTGTAATTATGCAATTACTTTGCTCGGCTTTTTCATTTGTATGTGCTGTAAGTGTGGTACGTCAGATACAGTTTCTTACTTTTATTCTTTCTCTACATAAATAATTAATTGGCACAGTTATCCATGCTAAATTTCTGACTGACAGTTTGAAGAGTCTAATTTAGCATTTCGTGGATTATTAGTTTTAAAAGATTACATTTTGATTTTTTATAAACATATATAACATTTAAATTAGTCTGAGGTGTGTGATAACGTTAGAGTTTGTTCAATAAGCATCTTTAAAAAGATATAAAAGTTGTGTTTCATTATGGTTACACGGGCGCATCATTTTTTTCATTGTATCGACTAAACTTTGTAATTCATTTAATTGGAAAATACATGTTTTAAATTGCTGAAAGAAAAAACAGGCAATATATAAGAAACCTAAAGCACGTGGTGCTGGAAGGACCCTCTTATATAAACAGTGGGCACGCGCTCCGTTAGTCTGTTTGACGTCGGTCTTCGTCGTGGTGAATGTATGATCGTAAGTCTGCATTTTTAAATGACTTTTAAAACTTTGTGAACAATACCTGTTAGGGAGATATAATGGCTTTTGAAGAACTTTCATTTGTTGTTGATTACATGTGGGTTGAAACGGGTCCGACAAGTACATGATTTATCTGCAGTGATCACTGATCAGCACATGGCATGGCGGCGGGAGCTAACTCTTGTGTTCTGTTTCCCCACAGTCAGAGTAATGATTCTGTACATGAACAATGTTAAACACCACACCCGAGGGGACAAGTTTGGAGATGGATGATTTAGGTGCAGGTGAGTGGCGTTTAACTTTAGCTTTTAGGCCAGATTTTCAGGCCATGGCCGAAGCCTGTATACAATGTGCGCACCCACTTATTCGAAGTGCATTATGCTGCATTTAAGATAAACGTATTGATGCGATTTTTCTTTCACATTGTCTTTATGGCCTTATACTCAGTTTGATTAGTAACGTGTTGCTTTTTAACTTTTGTATTCTTACATGGATTATCAATCACAAGCTTTTAAACAAACAAGAATCTGATCAAGTAACACAACATGCATAGACTTGAGTTATAAATATGATACTCCCTCTTTACAGTCTCCCTGGAGAAAGATGCTAGTTTAGCCTCACTGGAACAATGACTGATCAGTCATGCAGTACCGTCCAAGCTGTATGCCCAAGAGGACTGGCCTGGAGTTGATGGGTGAGTGTCAGGAATGTGGGATGAGGTTCAGAAAATAAACATGCTTCTATGATGATTCACTAGACTAGAGTCTCTGATTATACCATGAAGCTCTTTCACAGTGCACTGAGCATGCATATTACTGATACTGTGTTAAAACTGTTCAGAACCAGTACTAACACCATCCTCTCTTTTCATCAGGCATTCACACTGGAATGACACCCAGATCTTTCCAGGTATAGTCTGACACTTCCATTTGTGGACTGTTTCATAGTTGCTGCCCAAATCACTGCTTTAGTTTATTGCAGCACAAAACAGGCTAAAACATCACATTTTTGGTTTTGGCATGTGCCGGTGTTAATGCTCGTTTTTGTCTTGCAGCGGTACCATAACATGAAAACTAGTGCCCGACTCCTCAGTCCTCAGCTGTAAAAGTTGTAAGTAACACTACTTTTGAAAATAAGCCCCATTTGGATTGCCTTTCTGCTTTTTACAAGGCTGTCTATTGTGATCTCTGATACACACTTGATTTGATGAAAGCTACTCTGAAATCAAAACACATAATCTCCAAATGGTGCTTGAATATGCTTCTCCTCTGTCCAAGTTGACCAATGATGATGCAGTTATTCGGTTCTACTGATCATAACTGAAGTTTACTCGCAGCGCACTGAGACAACTTGGACGCTTGGAGCCTCTGAACTTTGCAGGCAATTTTTTTTTTGCCTATGAACTCACTATTTGTGTATTTTCACTTTTCAGGTTTTACCATGTCTGAGCTAGATGACATCCGAACACGTTGGTCAGGTTGGTATAAATGTCAGTGAAAATGGGACACTAGAGTTGATAAACATGATAAATAACATATGGTTTTCAACAGGTGATGCGGTTTGACCTGGGCTGTTGGAAGCTTTATTGAAGATTCTATCAAGTCTTTCGGTTGACTTTCAACTCGGCTCAGACACAGCCTTTTCTGCAGAACATGCTGTTTTTCTTTGCAAATAAATGGCTGTAACTTCAAAGGCTAAGGCTTTTGTCTTATTTTTATTCAGTGATTGAATAAAGTTCCCAACTTTATATACTCTAAATCTGAATTCAATTTTTTGGTAATGTTTGTATTTACAATTTTCAGCATTGTATATTGTTTCAGACAGATTATGGTCACTTAAGATGTGTAAAACTAATGACTTGAGGTGCAGCAGACAAAGTGTGAAAGAATATCACCCTCCTTGCCAGTTGTGTGTTTTGTTTTGTTTTTTTTTTTTTCCAGGAAATTAAAAACTTGACTAGAAATTGAGTATTTGATTTGGGGAAAGTCATTTGTCAAGACACATTATTATTATTTTTTTTTTTTTTTTTGTTAAGGAAGGTGATCATATGGGTACTTCACTAACAGTCCATTATGCTAACAGTTTGAGGTGAGAATATTGCACATAGAAGCCATTTTAATGGTTAAAGGTTGACTAAATGTATTCTAGAGGTTGGCTGAACTGCTTCCATAGGCATTAAATCCATATGGGACTACGCCCTTGGATCCTCTACATGTGTATGTACTTAAACGTCCAGGGGTGCGGTCACTTACGGGTGTATATTTTGACATATCTGGTAAGTCACTTTTATAACCTTGAAGATAAAATAATTTTATAATGCTACGGGAAAGCGTCGATTACTAAAAGCGTGGGTTTTTTTGTTGTTGTTTTTTAAGTATTTGCATATACAAAGGCGGCGTTGCATATTGTTTACCGTGGTTTTATTTTGAAGGTTGGATCCGGACCGGTAGTCTTTTGTTCTTGTAATTAGCCAAACATTTCAGATGAGCTGGCAGGGGCACCTCCATTCTCCTCTCGCCTACCTTCGGCCTGAAGTCTGTCTAAATGTCAGGCGTTAAACGTAAATGAATGTCCAGCAATGCATGTTGTAGTTAAGAACTCTGCTTTTGTGTCGAGTTTTGTTATCTATTAAGGAGGGCTAGCTCCGATCGGACCAACTCCAGCTAGCTAACAGCGCTGAAGGTAAGCATCTAGTTAGCCATAAAGGTTATTGTTACGTTAGCCATTGTAGAGTAAAGATGGGAAAAATTCAAACTATGGCGCAGCTGTCTTTGTAAACGTCAAACAAAAGACTAGTTGACGTTAGTTGGTTGTAAATCTGCTTTAGTGTGAATCTTCGGGTTTGCTAAAATAACAGATTAGACCTGTGTAACACTAGCTAACTCGCAGTGATGTTAACGCACAATTGAAATGTTTTGACGCTTCGTGTAACTAAGACAACGTGTGCTTTTATTTGCAGCTTCGAGGAGTGAAGCATCGGGACTCAGGGGACTCCCAAAAAGTTAGCCAATTAGTAATGTTTGATTCTTAACATCATTATAGTTAAAACCCTGGATACTTGTGTGTAGCCGGTGTATTGAGGACATCCTAAATTGGAACTGTAATGACACTTCGAAAATGTGGCCAAACGACGAGGAAGACATGTAGACTCCAAACTTTTCATTAAGAGCATTGTGAGTAATGTAAGGGGGAGTCGTTCCTTGTTTTTGTTAAACTGTTCACACGCACACAGGTGTGTCTATGGCTCGAGGACGCCCTTTAACCGCGGCCTGAGTCCTAAACTAGTAGTACAACTTTTTAACTCAACCGTCAACACATGCATACTTTTCCACTAAGTTCACGGAACTGCACCGGCAACTAAAGCAAGAGCAGCTGGAAACTGATCGTCTGCCCATTGTCCACGTATTTCCACGTAGGGAGAAACCATGACAGCTGTGGTAGGCAGAGCCTGGGGGTGGGTGCGCTCCTGGGGCTCCTGGAGCAGGCCTGTGTCAGAACATGCCCCCACAACAGTGACTGAGGAGCAGAAGCAGAGCAGCAGTGGTAAGGGCGGCAGAGGGTGGACCTCCTGGATCTGGGGAGGGTGGAAGCGTCAAAGTGACCAAAACAGTCCAGTGGAAGAGTTCTGGGAGGCTCCGGACAAAATTCAGCCAATGGAAATAGAAGATCTCGGTGCAGGGAAACAGGAGACCAATGCAAAAGAAAAACAAGTTCCTAAATGGTGGAATAAGTTTCTTCCAACTTACTACATTTACTGGCCCAGCAAAGCAGAGCCAAGTGGATTAAAACGACGGAAACATGGCGGTGCAAGGGATCCTGACATGGATGGGGACTATTCTGACTATGGAACACCACCTCCATCCCCTACACCGTCTTCCTCGCCTCTAACGTCTCCTTTCCGATTTTTTGCAGACAGCTGGCAAGTTGAAATCCTACCAGAGCATTACGAGATCTGTTTCAACTTTCTCCGCCATCTGTTTGATCTGTTTGTGGTTGGATTTCTGTGGACTGTGTCTTCTCCCACCAAGCTGATCCTCGAGATTTTGGGGGTTCAGGGAGCACTGAGGCTGTGGTTTCATGGTATGGCCATGTTTTTTGTGTCCACAGTTGGGATGGCAGGGTTATTCTGGTTGATCCAGGAGTACCTTGCTCAGTTTGCTTTGGTCTACGGTATCGTGCAGGCAATAGTAATCTCCGTCAGTGTCCGACAAAGTGTGATTTTTGGAGAGGATGAGGAAGAACACAAGGATGATGAGGGTAAAGAGACTGATGCATTGAGTGACAGAAAGGAGCATAAAGAAAAACTTGTCTCTGCAAAGGAGAAGATCAAAACAAGTTAAGGTTTGGGTGAGTGCTTTCCTTCCCTTAATGTGATTTTTAGGTTTCAGGTATCAGTCTGCATTGGTTGTAATGACCATCAAAAATCAGTTTTTTATGTTCGGGTTTTACAAAGGATTTTAAATGACTGCATACGTACAATGAAAATATCAAAGCAAAGCTGAGCAGATGATGACAATCCTGGAGAAAATCTGGAATTTAATATTAGTGCTGGAACCATTCTAGTGGGGGCAAGGCAACAGCAGAGGGGAGTCCGTAAGTTTCTAAAGAAGTTTTATTATCTACATTGATATACCTTTGCAGGGGTTTTACAATCTATGACTACAGGTTCCTGTAATTACATACTAGTGAGGAATGAGTATAATATAAACTGCTTTGGGCACGCATCACACACTGTAAAACCATCTGCAAGCTATTTTCATCATGCAACCATAGCAAAAGAAGTGTGACCTTCCAGTGCCGTAAACCAACTGGAGCCGCCGACCGAGAATAGAAGGATTCCTCTGTGGTGCAGAGATAATTCAGTTGATAGGCCTCAGGCTTCTGGTCTCCCACTACTTCAAATCCATGTTCACACTTGTTTAGCAGAGAAATATCACATCAGTGTCTGCACGCCGCCTTTAAGCAGAGGTTTGATTGAGCTATTGAAATGAATATGATAATATATTCTATCATAGTTCCATTAGTGTGTTTAAGGGAACCAGATTTTTGATATTAGGTCAGTTTTCCTGAATTTGTGACTGAATCATGTGTCTTAGTGGACATTCACTGTATGGAGATGTTTCACAGAGAAAATATAGAGCCAACTTTTATGTTTCAGACAAATATTTCAAAAGCAAGCAGTCCAAAATATGGCTTACTGTGCAACATCCCACTGGAAATCTGTGCACCACAAGGACAGTAGACTGAAGTTGAAGCAGGAAGTGGGTCTGTAAACTGTGGTGCTAAACCATGCACGTTTTTCTAAATATGCAAGTATGTGCAGATATCCTTGTTAACTTAAATAAAACAGGGTTATAATTGATGCAACCACTGACCATAACTTTTTAATTAACACCAAAGATGCGGAACAAGAATGATATTTTATATTTTCTATTATTTGAACCGAGAACATTGTGTTCTTGGTCTAAATGAACTGAAAGCCCAATGATGCAGCTTTTAAAACAGCAAGTGTGTTATCATAACACTCTTTTATACCACAGCGTTTCTCACCATTCAGGATTTTAAAAGGCATTTCCTCAGTGCATTTTTACTCCTCCTTCTGTATTATCAGTTGGTAACTCCTCAGATCCTGATTGCTTTGGCCATGCTTTGTTGGTTTAGTTATGTGGCCTTTGCTAACCCTAACCCATAAAACTATGTTTATGAGTTGTCTTTATGTCAGTGAGGTTAAACACTACAGGGTTTCCCACTGATTTCATTTATTTTAGACTTTATATAGCCATGAAGGTCCTGTTCAGATACAAGAACTCTTCCTCCAGGGAGTCTTGGCAGTTTTACAAAAAAACAAAAAAAATAGTGTAACGCATAAAGGAGAATTATAGAAAGAAAGAAATGGCCACATAAGCAATACCTGCAATATTTATAACTCCTATTCTTCAGCAGACGTTTTGTAAAGCAGCAACGTGACAGTGATTTATATTTAATTAAAGGCTTTTGTGTATGTAAACCTAAAAAACCCAAAATACCCTGTGTTAAAGCAGCATCTGTACTGGTCTGATTGATTGTAACTGTGTTGTTGTCTTTCCCTCAGGCTGTGAAAAGTTGCTCCTCCACCAACACCCTAGTCCAGCTGGATCAGACCTCCACCACACGTTTGACATGAGCAGAGGGACTGTGTCACTTCACTACTGTGCTCTGCAGTGGGACTAAAGAACTGTGTTGCACATTGATGACACTCTTGAGTTTTCACTTACGTCTGCAGCCACTGTTCGGTCATTGTGGGACTGTACTTGCATGATCCTCATATTGTCACCCAATATCGGACACTTGGCACTGTTAATAGCACAAAAGTTAGTGTATGATCAGGAGAACAGTTATTAGAGGGTGTGTGACTTTGAATGTTACAGAAATGTCTTGAGTCAGAAAGTGAAACGCCCAGAGTTTAGGGTGTACCCTGTTGCATTTGATCCATTTGTATATCTTCTTTTTTTTCATTATCTATGAAACAGTCCTCTGCTCTGGGGCCAGGGAAGTCGATTCAGTCTGAGAAACATATTTGACCTTTAACCAATTTAATACAAATTGAATCTGTGGAGAAGAGGAAAGAAATGCCAGATGCGTCATCTTAAATGAGCTCAGTACGGTTGAATAATACACTATTGGATGCGGAAGTGTTGAGGGAAGGCAAAGGGGTCCAGACAATCCTGAGTGTCTCTGAAAGTCAGGCCAAAGGGGTAAAAGTGCTATACTATTGTACCACAGCCAAAACCTTATGCGTGTGAATGTGAAAATAACCACTGTGCTTAATCAGAGCACACTGCGCTGACATTGACATGGACTAACTCTTCGACCCGTTTGGTCAACCGGTTGTTATACGGTTCTTAATCTCCAGGTGCCATTACAATTATTTGCCTGTTTTAAGCGTTTTCGTGTTAGTTTTGAACTGTTTCCGCCTCTGTTCAGTTTTGGACAAGGGGAAAACTTTGAACAGACTTGTTGAAGTCCACATGTTAAGGATCATCAGCCTCTGTTTAGGCCATCACTATTATTATTATTTTTTATATGCAGTGCATTTGATTCTCTCCATCTTCTACTCTTGTCAGTTGAAGCTTGAGTGCTTGAATTAGAAAATGACATGACAAACTCCATTGCCATCACACTACTTTAACTTACAGTATGTTTGCTGAGCTTATATTAATTATATAAGGACCTGTGGCCTCACCTCCTTTTTTTGTGCTTTGAAATCCTTAAAACTACTGTACACAGTCGACAGTACAAAGTGACATTGATACTCTGAATTTCATTGATGTTTATGTTAAGTTTTGACACGATGCCAGCAGCAGTTTGCAGTTTTTTCTCTTTACAGACTTCGGTCCGTGTGATTTTTTTTTCTGTGCCATGATATTGCGTGTGAACATGAAATTTACCTGGGAATGTAGGTCACACTCTGACTTTTTCAATCTAAATGCACAACAACGAGGAGACCAAACATGTTATTTGCAATTTGTAGTGCACCGTTGCATGTTTTGCACTCGACACTCTGACATTGTCTCTGTAGCATGAATGAGGCGGAACTATACGGATGTGCTTACCTGAAAGACCACCTGTATGTATGGAAGTCTGTGGATGCCTATATTATACCAGGTGTTTGAGTTCCCATTTAAGTGCACAGTGTTTGACAGCATAAGTCACGTCATGTTCATAAAAAGCATAATCACTGCCAACAATAATGTACGAAAATGACTTCTTCAATTGATACTGCATCCTGAAAATTAAGTGCAGATCCCAATGTGTTTGGAAGAAGACATTTTAGTAGGTTTCAGAAATTTATGATACTAGAAACAAATTAAAGGGTTTTTTAATCCTTATTTTTGAAAGTGTTACTGGAATTCAAATGTAATTTTGCTGAACATTACACACAATTTCCTGCATTTTAATTTTAATATTGGCATCCAAAGACTTCCACTGAATGAATGTCTTGTATTTTTTGAAGTGCCCCCATGTCAATACTAATAAGAAAGTGATACAGTATTTTCAAGTCTTTACCTATTACTCATTTCATTGCTGATAGGGAGCTTCTCTCACAGTGATAAGCTATTTTTATAGAACCGCTAACTCATTATAAAAACAAGTGCTGGATCACTGTAGCCGAAAACCTCCTGTCCTTCCTTTGAATTACAAGGAAGGACCTCAGAGATACCCACAGTCTAATTAGAACTTTGGAGGGAAGTATCTGCTGTGACGTTCGACTCTACGTACGTGTATTTTACAGTCACTTTGAACTGAACACTACACTGAGGTTGTATCACCTTCACTGGCTCAATAAAGGTGATGAGTTTCATCAGTGTCTGCCTCGACTGTGCTTGGATCATTTATTTATTCTTTTATTTACACTGTTTGAAATGTTATGTTTAACACATGTAAGTTTTTAATAAATGGGGGATGACCAGGAATAGAAAGCAAATAAATTCCAAAAATTACAATAGTATATTTGTTTATGAAGTCAATAATGGACATGAGCTCCCTCCACTGTCATTTTTCTATCTATTATACACAGTGCCTGCATATAGTTAAGAAGTCTGTGACATGTATTTCATCCAATTATTGCCTTAGGTGACAATTTGTTAAATATAATGCTTTTTCTACTAATATCTTACATGTTAACAGTATATTTGGTTAAAATAAATCTTCATACTATTAAATTTCCTAGTTTGGAACATGCATGTATCTGATAAAAGACTGGGTGTTCCCAAATTTCTGACAAACACTGTACGATAAAATGTTTTGCAAGATTGTAGTTTGGTTCCACAGTTCTTCAAGGCAAGAACTGAGGCATAGTACATATATTTCACAACATAATAAACAAAATTATGTTGAACTCAGCCATTGTGAGCGACATCTTTCAATCAGGATCTCAGAGTGTATGAGTTAAAGGATGGGTTTCTATAAACAATTCAATCCACACTGGTCATCAGCACATATGAACTTACCTGTTGTTAATTTTAAGCTTTTTTCCCCCCACATTTGTTACCTACCTATGTCACACTTAATTATGGAAACAAAAAGACTAAAAATATTTTATGTACAGAACAAGGACTATATTTTCACTTGCACTGAAAGCACATGAGAAGTGACTTTCCACAACATAAACTTGATAATAGCCACATCAATTATTGTGTTATCTGTTGTTAAAAGACCTATCCTATAATGTGTGTTTCAGGGAACAGAAGGGAAAACAAATAATATATGAAGTAGCAGAACTGAAGTAATGGTAACGATGGAATGTAATTAAATAGATGTGTTCAAGTACGAAGTGAAACATCTGTAGTTCCTCAACTACTAACTACTGAGTTGTGGTAAGAATTTATCGATGAGGAGTTTTGTTGTTTTACTGATAGAGGTAAAAGCTGTGTTCGTGCACCAAAATCCTGTAAATATGATATAAAATAAGTGCCAGAATCAGCTTTCTTATCATTTGAGGAAATGAGGAATGAAGTGAGAAAGATAGAAATGATGGGTCTTTGTGGCCACTTGGGAGCAGTAGAAACAAAAAAAAAAAAGTTTCTTACGATAAATACTGATGAGGACAAAAACACCATCCATGCATTTACACATTAGCATTCATTTGAAAAAAAAAACAACAAAACAAAACTCAAACCTACATAATAAATCCAGTATGTCCTGTAAGAAATAAGTATATGAGTGTGTCTGGTGTGGTCTTCCTCTCTTATGTCAGGGGTCAAACTCATTTTCTTCCAGGGGCCACATTCAGCCAAATTTGGGTCGGACCAGTGAAATAACAGTGTAATAATAACCTATAAATAATGACAACTTTCTCTCTTTTAGTGCAATAAAAAACATTAAATTATGAAAATATTTAAATTTACAAACTATCGCTTTGCAAAAAAAATGCAAATAACCCAAAAAATTGAAATTTTGTAAGAAAAATAAGTGAAATCTTAACAGTATTATGCCTCAACTTATCATTTATACATGTGTATTACATACAATGTTACAGAAACATTTAGCAACAGGAATAATATTGTTAAAATTTTACATCTCAGCTTATTATTAAACACAACTTACAGATGACAGTGGATCTACAAATACACAAAACATTTAGTAACAGGCAGAAAATTGTTAAAATTGCACATAATTTTTTTTAGACATTTCAGGTTATTCACATTTTATTGTTAAAGGATCGGTTGTAAATGTAAATACTTTCATAGTTTGTTATTTTTTTCATATTAGAAGAAAATTTGCAGTTGTCATTATTATTCATAGGTTATTATGATATTATGTAACTTGAGATCACATCCGTCTGTATGTGGAACCTGAACTAAAATGCATTCGACGCCCTTGACTGTTAATATCGTCAGAGTAATTTTTGCACTTCACAAATTCAACCCACAGGCCGGACTAGAAACTTTGGCGGGCCGGTTTTGGCCCACGGGCCACATGTTGGACACCCCTGTCTCATGCAATATCAAACAGCAGACATTCTTAGACAAATGTAATCACAGTTGAAAACTTTAATTCACATTAAATCTGCTCTCATATGCTTAATAGTATATACAGAAAGGTGCATTACCAGTACAAGAACAATGTACATATGTAACAGATAGTACAGAAAACAGTGGCTTACATGGAATTGGTGGGATCCCCAGTAGGTTGACATATCAAACATGGTCTGAAACGGCTGAGGATGATGATGGTGGTGATGAAGCCTGTGTTGGGTGAGTTTTGGTCATAGCTGAGGCATGAGTACAAAGCCTGGGCCGACAGTCATGCACCTTCACCTGTCTGTCCTATATGCCACATTACATCTGGTCTCTGCGGAGCATAGCGGTAAAAGCCTTATAGTCTCTAAACAGGGCGTCTGTCCAACTGTGGTGGAGACATTAATGACCGACATGCAGCTGAATTCAATGGTAATCTTATGACTGGGTGTGTTAAGAAAGATAAGCTCTATTTGTCCACACTGATTGTGATTCAGCATCCTATAAACTCCCCATTTTATCAATCAAATACATCCTGCAAAGACAAACTGTACCGAAGAAAAAAAAAAAAAAAAAAAAATCTGGCAAACTCTAAATGCCTACGTGTCTGGGATTGTCCATATTGGATAAAAACAGATTTATTTGTCATTAAAGCAAACGAAAACCAGGAAGATTTGCAGGTTCAAAACACTAACACTCATTCTGTTAATGATGCTTCATCAGATCTCATAAAACCAGACAATTAAAAACCTCCTGATCTTAAATCACTCATTGCAGCTGATATTTTACTCCTAAATCTCAATTGTTTAGATGTGAAGAAGAGCTAAACAAGCAGAATGTGGACCGGGTTCTTCTTCTATGGTAGGCAGATAAAGTGACCACCCTCAGCTATCATTGAAGTGTGTGAAGTTATTTCTGTGCACACTCATGTTTTGAAAGGTGTACGAGTTAAGAGCAGATGACCACGGCAACACACTTTGATATGAACATGTTCTAACTGTAGTCTGCTCCGGCTGCTGCTGATATTTGGGACAAATCTGATACGATGAAATACCAGACAATATTCAATTGACATGAACGGACATGCTATATAAGGAAGAGCATGTTTCTGCATTGATCTGTAACGTATCCAAACCACCATTTCCTGTTACCTATCAGGTGACACATAGATCATGTCATTAGTAATATGTAGTAAGTTCATAGTGGGCAAAAGATAAGCTTATCATGGTTTGGTTTGTCATGCTTTAATTGTAAAATTCAACTCGAACTGTTCGTTGCGGAACAAAACAAGGAGTCTGCGTGACTATAAATGTTCAGACTGCATGATCCTATGTGAATTCCAATCAAATTATCTTTTTAAGTCCATCCAGGCCTGTGCACTTCATACAAATGAGGCAAGAACTCTGAGGTGAATTGATCTTTATAACATTTGATAACACTTTATTTTACAGCTCTGTAGTTTCTGTCTTATTTAATAATAATATTCAAGAAGCTTCCTGAAATCAACTGCAATGTGATGATAATTTTAGAAGAACGTGGATTAATCAGTTTATTTTAGAGCCTAAACATCATTTTTATATATATACAGGACTGTGCAAAGGTCATAGGTCATCTTTACCTTGTTTTAATGAGTTGACGCATTTATTTCTCACTGTTATGCTACAACTGGGGTTCTAAAGGAAAATGTCAGTATTTAGTATTTAGAGGTCACACTAAATACTAACCACTTTGGTCTGTTTTTAATGATATATATTCCAGCAGTATTTTTATACAGAGACTGAGAAAGGCATGTGTTTTTACTATAACTTTGCTAAAACAACAAACCCAATGATAGCCTAAGACTTTCCCATGTGTAAGTTTAAAGTTACAATCGTGAGTTCTTATTTAAAAGAATGGAAGGATCTGTCCAAATGTAAGTTTTAGTTTTCAGCTTGAAATAAACCTAACACTAGCGTTGAACTGTTAAATCCAGCCATGTGTCACATCATTATTATCGAATTAAAGCGACTTATCCACAGGCAGTGTGCTCTAATATCGATCACGGAGCTCTAACAGATTACACTAAAACATGTGCTGTAATAATAATGTTACTACAGGTTGGTCTAATGCGTTCTGAAAGCAAACATCCACAAAGGTTGGCATCAGCTGTCGAAACTGCTCTACAAATCCAAAACCAGATCCAAACTCTTCAATTAGATCCAACTCTCACACGTTAGTCAACTGCATGTCAAGTATTAGCTGCTTCAGAGTTAAGATCAGCCAATAAATTAAAAGAAAATTAACAACAGCTGTATTATATACAATTCACTTTGTCAGAAGTTTAATACACAGCCAGACTTATGGCCTCACTATCTATCTCCTCTCATATGCTGCGTTCCAGAAGTCACCACATCCAAAGGGCTGCTGGGTAAAAACTACCACATGACGGCTATCGGGTTGAAGAGTGGGTAACCAGTTATCAAATACACCAATGTGACTCTTAAGTATGTATATTAAATTATCATGTCCAACTGCATGTTTTACTGTTAAATCTTTAATATTTCTTTAATCTTCTGAGCTCCTGCTGCATTCCATTCATTTTACCACATGATGAAAATCCAATGCTGGGCCTGAACACACTGCATGTACATATACACTGTATGTGATTTGTAGTAAACATACGTCTAGTCTTTTAAAGTGTATTGTCTGTGTGTTTCAGTGCTGGGAGTGAGTTGGCGCAGTATCAAACAGGCTTTTAGCTGCTGAAAGAAGAGAAGGGTTTTACTTTGGATAATTCCATAATCCATACTGTTGTTTTCCTGCATGGTGACATCACTACACACTCTGCCCCATTTAGATATGAAACCAGGGCTTTAACACTTTTTCCTCCGTTATCACATATCAGATATTTTACATGACTGCAGCAGGAAGTGTTATATAGAGTTTGCACTGTTTTAATGCAAGATACCCACAATACACTCCATAGCTATCAAAAGCACTTTTCATCTGAATAGAACGTAGTAATGTAAGTGCAGACTTATTATGCATTTGATTTGATTATGTAGCATTTTTGTAGAATTTTTGTTTTTATTATTATTATTTCTTTTACTCCACTGAAATAATACGGCTTGTAAAATACGTTTAACTGATAGACTGACCTGTTCTGGTGTGTGTGTGTCCCATGCATAACAATGAAGATCAAATTGAACTAAACTAAATTTTTTCTATTTTATTTCTAAGAATATAAGTTTTTACCACTTTTTAAAACTGTAAAAACTCAACAATGTGAACAGTGGAATAAAGTATAAACAATAGATGAGGTGAATTAGAAGTTAATTAACTACTAAAACTCTTTCAAAATTGTACAAAACAATGAAATGTGTCGGCCATTTTCATCATTTTGCTAAGCTATGGCAAAAATGCTATATTAACCATAAACATGCACATTATGTTTCATGTGATGGATTAAGAAATTTCTGAAAGCAGATTTTCACTTCATAGTGAAATGAATGGAAATCATGCAGCAGTACACTTTCAGTTGGATGAGCAGTGTTGTGTGAACTGCATCTTTAATTCTGCAAAATGACTTTGTTGTTCAAGAAAAGTAGGAAAATTTACAGTCCGATCCAATGCCTGTTACTCCTTGTGAAGCACGCTGTGTAGCTGTCATGGCGTGGACAATGCTTCAGTTATTATGAGGAGAACGATTAGTTTAATTCAATAATCCTGTTGATGTTCTGAGCTACAGTGCAGATGTACTTCTCATCTATCAGCTGTGGGAGCTTTTAGCACGTGTGTGGAACGCAGCCCAGGCCCTCAGTGATGGAACTACTGAAACAAAAAATAAAAATAAAATAAAGAGTGCAGTGTTGTAAATGTGTCATTGTCGTAGGTGAGAAAGACCACCCAGAACCAGCCCGCGGTGCTCATTAGTGGGAGTGCGACCCCCCAGAGTTTGGGGGCACTGTGGTCCCGCCGCCCCCCCTCTGTCCATGGCCTCTCCTGCCGTGGCCCAGGATACAGTGTGCGCTGCCGCAGCCTTCGTCGTTCTCTTCGTCTCCCTCGCTTTCGGAAGACGACTCTCCGAACTGGCGGGGCTTCTCATAAATACAGCAGCCTGAAACAGAGCGTGGAGGATTCGTAGTGAATGACTGTAGCCTTCACAGATGAAAGCTCAAAACTCAGCTTGTCACTTTAATGAACTGTTGTGGTTGGAAATAGAAACAAAAGGCAGCCAGTGATAAAAATAGCTCATCGGGGCCAGTTTGATTTGAATAATCCAGTAGTGCAGCAGCCAGATGAACTAAGAAACCTAATTTTTTATTTTTCATTCACCTTAATCATTCCCTAAACATAAACCATATTTAAAACTTATGACACTGTAACTACAAATCAAGCGTGCCTGTTAGAGTAAAAAGAAAAGTTGGGTCATCAGTTACGGTGCTAACTTGCAAAGACAGCTGTAATATACATTTTTAAAGGTATGTAGGTTTACTGCCGTTCATAGTCTCCTGCCTGTACACTACAAACACTACCTGTACACACTCACTAATAACATTAAGTACACACGTTCTTCTTTTTAAATCACTTCACTGTAGCTTTCCAAGCAGCTGCATTAGCAGACAGGTTAATGTCCTTTGACAAATTAGAAAGTGGACAATCTCTGATTTATTACCTCCACCAAGGAGGTTATGTAATCACCAGGGTTTGTCTGTTTGTTTGTCTGTGTGTTTGCAACATAACGCAAACAGTTATGGAGGGATTTTAATGAAATTTTCAGGAAATGTACGAAATGGGACAAGGAACAGGCGAGTTGATTTTGGGGGTGATCCAGAATTTTTTTTCTGCAGTTGAATAACCTCTCAGCTGGCATGTCTGTTTCTGCACATGACATTTGACACCATGTCAAGGTGGGCCTATTGTTAATCTGTTGCTAGGTAACCCACTTCAAGCGTATTGTTTATCTGTTGCTAGGTAACCCATTTCAAGGGTATTATATGTTACAGCAGCAGCATGGTGGGGAACTGAGCTGCCTTGGTGGAAGTCTGTGCTCTCTGAGTGCCTTTCTAGTTAAGAGTAAAACTGGTACTTGACAAAATAAAACAATGGTACAAATGAAACAGTGGTAACACAAGTGAGTACCCTGGATACTACGTATTTTGTTTGAAGCTTGCCAATCAGGATTTGAATGAAAGATAGCGTTAAGTGTTGTTATACAATGTGCTGGTAGACGGTAAATATTTAAGTGACACAATTACATGACTCATAAATACCACACAAGGTGTTGCCAGCATGGTAACTCATGGCCAAGAACTCACTAAAGATCATAAGGACAATATTGTTGGCCATCATAACGATGGCTAAGGATGAAAGTACATCAATACATCTTGGAAATTAAGCTGCAAAACTGTGGTGAAGGTCATTCAGAGATTGTACAATCAACATACAACAGTGAATCAGACTTTGTGAGGCAGACCAAGGAAAACATCTGTATACACTGTTGGCCAAGTTTGCACGTTGGCTCTTTGGGACAGACAAAAAAATGAAACCAGTATTACTGGAGAGATTTCCATAACATCTGGTCAAACTGAGTGTGTAAACCACACAGCATATAGTGCATCAAGCAGGTCTGTTTAAACCTTTACTGAAGCCACAAGTAGACTCAGAAAGAGTTTTCTGAAGTGTCATTCTAAACCAATGAGGTTTAATGAAACAAGGATCAACATTGTTTGGATGTGATTGTGTAGGTACTATGTAGGTACTGATGACCTAATAAAAGGCACCAAGAAAGGCATGTGGTTCCAAACATACTGGTGGATGAGGACTGAATGATGTTGCTGTGATTCCACTGTGTGCTATAACACTTTAAGGGATAGAATTGTGCGCTCCCTGCAAAATCTTGAGCTGTAATTCAGTACAACAATGACCCACATTGTTCTTCCACTCTTCAACTCTTGTGAACCCCAATAGGATCAAGGCTACTCAGAAAAACAATGGTTCTCACATAAAATATTGACAAGGCACAGATTCCAAGAGACTGTGCAATAAGGATGCACCCTTTTGTTACCGCTGTTTTCAGCAAATTCTACTGCATCTTGTTTTTATGAAACAGCAGTTTTGTTTTTGCAAATAAATTATAGAATGTCTACTCTTTAGTGAATTTCAGGTGAGTGCTTCTAATGCAGCTGCTTGGAAAGTTGCCAAGAAACAACAAAATCAAGGTACAGAGCCATTCCTTCTCCAGTTGTGCTGGAGGTGCAGACTGGTAGACTCAAAGTAGAGATAAACTGAGTATCCACTGAGCACTTAATCCAGTGACTCTATGCAAAAATTAAACATAGATGCTAACATAGGTACATATACAATTGTGTTAAAGGTGCCTCATTTCAAGCAGAGGTGAAAGACATATGTTTTATATGCACAGCTCTTTAACTGAGTGAAACATTTTAGATGTAAATTCTGTTTGGGTATATAAATATACCCTATCAAATGTGACTTGGGATGACTAAATAATCCCACTGTCATATACAACCACACAAATATTAGCTTGTGGGTAGATAGTAAAACGTGTGTTTTGGACTTGGATACAAACCTGGCTCATATCATCTATGACTCAGAAACATGTAACATAACTAAGGACTTTCACTGTGAAATTAATTTTTGTGCAATCGATCACAATCTGTGTGGTACTGAATTAAAGGAAATGGATATAAAAAGGAAATGCATAGAGTATATAGTGTAAACAAGTTATGCCATGATTACAGTAGCCTGTCACAGTAGCAGTCACACTGATAGAATTTGTTTCTACATTTTTCATAATTTGGTGACAGGGAACAGTTGGCCTCTTAAGATTTCAATCAGTCATGTTTGACACACCCCACAGTACAATCTAATAACACTGACTGAAGACTTGAGATTTCACTACTTATCCTCTCTGTGTCTACTAATTATTCATATATGGTATTTTACAGTTTACAGACTATGGGACTCACACTTTGAAGACCTTCTTCCCAGGTGCTCATTGTCAACTGTGTCACTGGACCACTCCACCTTCTTCTCGGTCTTCCTCTTCCTCAGCTTGATTGTCAAGCTCCGTCCCTCCTGTAATAGATCAGACATCTACTGTTACTCACTTTTCATGTAAATTCACATAGTAACCACCCAAGGATTCAGACTTTTCTGTGATCTCCCACCCTAATTTTAGTGAATCTGGAAATAGTCAAGACCAAAAGTGTTAGAGAATGTGGGATATTAAGAGCATGATATGAACATGGCGCTTCTCCTCTTCTGGTTTCAGGCTTTCCTCTTGATGTTGAACCTG
Organism: Apogon talboti; assembly: GCA_037367365.1. Taxonomy (NCBI): domain Eukaryota; kingdom Metazoa; phylum Chordata; class Actinopteri; order Kurtiformes; family Apogonidae; genus Apogon; species Apogon talboti. Next base: position 10,580,890 of record JAPQRQ010000003.1, read on the forward strand.
GCTACAGGATTTTCTTGGATCCAGTAGTGATGCTGGTGAAGAGGCCTAGCGTGTTTATGTGTAGGCCAGTCAAGTGCCTCCACAAAAATTGGCAAAACCATGTCTTACAGGAACTGGCACTCTGAAAGCAATTCATTCAAATATAACAGCATGTTGCCAGTTTTCCCTTCATTAAAACTACAGGAGATAACAACACATAACAGATACAGGTTACAAGAACCCTATAATATGAGGACAGGTGAATTCAGATACTACTGTACCTGATGTACTCTTTTATGTAATCTGTGCTGATTTATGTTCCTATCTTTAATTCAAATTTTTTTTATGTGGTATTTCTATTTCTATTTATTGTTCCTGCATCTGCCTCCATACAAACAATTGGGTTCAGAAACTGGAGTGTGTCCTAGTTTTCAGAATTATACCTAAACCAGGGTTGTGTGTCACTTTAACCTGAAACCAGCCATATCCTTAACACAAACAATTTTTTCTGCTACCCCTGACCACAAATCAACCTCAGTTCTATTTCCAACAGCTTCAGATGATGACATTTTAACAGAAGGTACACAGCACCGGTACATTATTAGTACAATCCAAACAGACATGGGCTGAATGAGTCCCGTCTTGTAGAATGGGTATGATTAGCACATTTTGTCCTCATTTACATCGCTACAATGTTGCTGTAACGTTGATAGTTGACATAATAACATGTCACTGTTATAGGCAAATTAGAATAAACACCGTTACATCGCTTCCTATGAAGGTGACAAAGCAACGGTTAATATTCGCGTTCTAATTTATTTTAGGTTGATAACGTTAACACACTCTGCGGCCTGACTGGTACAGGGAGGACTTGGTCGGTATACAGTTCGACTAATAGGAGAATGTCGGAACGTGTATTCGACCAGCTGTTCATCGTTTACCTGTTGGGGCGGCGGCGGTGTGCTGGTCTGAACCGTCTCCGTTATCGTCTCACTTGATGTCCCGGGAACCTCCGCCATCCCTGGAGCTTCTCTGCTAACGCTAACGTTAGCTAGCTGGTAGATGTAAATAACCGGAGTCGCCTGTCAGTAAAAGACAGTGCCTACAGTATAGCGTAATGATGTCAACAATGTCTGTCTTCGATTATTTCTCAAAGGGAATGAGATGTAAATGGCCGTTAACTTGAGGACTACGAAGTGTTGAGCACAGGGAGGATGTAGGGATGTAGCCAGCTGTTAAGTTGCGCCAATGGTCGGCCAGACTGAAAACGGAACCTGACAGTTTTCATGTTAAAGTAAATACAGTCAGGTCAATTCTGTTCAACCACAAAACAAAGACATCGCGTCGGAACCATAAAACAATACACAAAATGTAAAATAAAGCCAGGATACATTTATGAGATAAATGAAATAGATGTTTTCCAGACACTTATAGAACGTATAAATATTATTTGTGAACGTGAACAGGATGCTTACTTGCTTTTTATTTGTAGTTTGACACAGGAAGTGGGGGCGGAATATATTTTCAGACGGACCACTCTTATTTCCGGTTGTCCGTAATGTTATAACTGTCCGTCAAAAACCTGCATCCGCATGACGAGAATGGAAGAAAAAAAGATATAACAATGTAATATCAATTGAAAGGATTGTTTTCTTTGTCCATAAATAACCATTTTGTTTACATGTAGTTAAAAGGTTACATAAATGTACTTCCTTAATTTAATAAGGAAATAGTACGGAAGGTCGTAGCTGGCATGTCTCAGCACTCAGTACACTAAATGCACAGTAAGTAAACTTTAAATATTACATGTCATTGCGATTTTACTATTCCTCATGTATATTACATATCAGATAGTTATTGAATCCACACTTGACCTCTGGTGACACGTACCGTGGCTATGTCTGTCTATCCCAGGGGTAGAGTGTTATTGAGGATGTGGAGGGCAGGTCGTGTCCTGACAGTAGCAGAGAGAGGTGCTGTCAGGTTCTGCTCCAGTAACCCACTGAAACCTTCATCCTCCTCTTCATCCTTCCCACGGCCTCAGGCTGAGAAACAGAGACGGAAGCGAGAGAGAGAGAAGGCCATTCTTTCCAGTCAACACAATGTAAGATCATGTATTTCTGAACTCCCTACTGTGAGTTTCCTTTACATTATTTATTTATATGGATGTTTTTTTGTTTGTCCTTCTGACCGGGTCAAGCCCCATCACAACTCACGTAGGCCTTTCAGCTCATGTCAAAGTTTTCCCGATAAAAAGGG